>JAJEJO010061263.1:0-46722 GCA_020662805.1 Glaucomys volans | reverse complement strand
GCCTTAATTCACAAGTCCTGCAGCCCTCCTATGCATGTCCTAGACCCCCCTCCACACGTCCTACAACTCTCCTACATACGTCCTGGAGCACTCCTACACACGTCGTATACCCCTCCTGCACACGTTTTAGAACCCTCCATCTTATGTCCTACAGACCTCCTGCACATGTCCCAGAGATCTCCTCAGCACATTGTAGAGCTCTCATTCACGTTGTACAGCCATCCTACACACGTTTTAGCACCCTACTACACACATCATAGATCCCTCCTATACACATACTAGAGCACTCCTACACACGTGCTACAGACCGCCTACACACCTCTTTCACCCCTCCTGCACATGTCAAGAGCCATCGTGCACACATCATAGAGCCCTTCTGCAAAAGACCTGGAGCCCTCCTACACACGTCCTAGAGCACTCCTGCACATGCCATAAAGCTCTCCTGCACACATCCTTGAGTTCTCCTGCACAAGACCTACAGTCCTCTAGCACCCGTCCTTGAGCCCTCCTTCACAAATCCTACAGCCCTGGTACACATGTAATTGAGCCCTCCTACACACTTCCTAGATCCCCCCTAAACACGTATTAGAGCCCTCCCACACACATCCTAGTCATCTCCTGCACACATCCTGCAGCTCTCCTTCACACATCTTACATCCTTTCTGCACATGTCCTTCAGCCATGTATCACAAGTCTTCCAGCCCTCTAACACACGTCCTAGAACCCTCCTACACACATACTAGGGCCCTCCTACACACATCCTGGAGCATGACTACACACGTCCTAGAGCTCTGCTGCACACGTCCTACAACCCTCCTGCACATGTCCTACAGACCTCCTGCACACACCCTACAGCCCGCCCCACATCCTTGAGCCCTCCTACACACATCCTCTAGCACTCCTACACACGTCCTAGTGCCCTCCTTTACATGTGCTACAACCCTCCTGCAAAGGTGCTAGAGACCTCTGCACACATCAGAGAGCCCTCCTAGGCACAGCCTAGAGACATCCCTAAGATGTCTGAGAGCCCTTCTGCAATCATCCTGGATCCCTTCTACACACATCCTAGAGCCCTCCTACACAGATCCTAGACCCCTCACGCACGTCTCATAAAGCCCTTGTACGCACATTCTAGAGGCCTCCTTCCAACGTCCTACAGCCCTCCTGCACACGAATTAGAGACCTCCTGCACATGTCCTGGAGCACTCCTACTCACATCCTAGAGTTCTCCTTCACACGTCCTACAGCCCTCCAGCACACATCCTAAATCCTCCTTCACAAAACCAATAGCCCTCCTACACATGTCCTTGAGTGCTTCTGCACATGTCATAAACCTCTCATACACTCGTGCTAGAGCCCTCCTTCACCCATCCTACATCCCTCCGGCACACATCCTAGAGCCTTAATTCACAAGTCCTGCCACCCTCCTACGCACGTCCTAGAACCCTCATAAACACATCCCAGAGACCTCCTACATACGTCCTGGAGCACTCCTACACATATCCTACAGCTCTCCTGCACATATCCTACACGCCCCTGCACACGTCTTACAGACCTCCTGAACATGTCCCACAGCCCTCCTACACATGTCCCTGAGGCCTCCTACACAGGACCTAGAGCCCTCCTGCACACATCTTAAAGCCCTTTTCAGCACGTCTTAAGGCCCTCTTGCACATGACCTAGAGTCCTACTTGACACGTGCTACATTCCTCCTATACACGTGATAAAGCCCTCCTACACACGTCCTATATCCCTCCGAAAAACATCCTAGGGTTCTCCTACACACATCCTAGAGCCCTCCTACACATGTTCCAGAGCCCTCCTACAAACATATAGAGACCTCCTACAAATGTCCTAGAGCCCTCCAACCCACTTTCTATAGCCCACCTGCACACGTTTTACAGCCATCCTGCAAACGTCCTAGATCCCTCCTGCACACGTCAGAGAGCCATCCTCCACACGTCCTAGAGCCCTCCTTCCCACATCCTCCACCCTCCTGCAAAGGTCCTACAACCCTGCTACACACATCCCAAAGCCCTCCTACACACGTCCTACAGCCCTCATGCACACGTCCTACATCCAGCCTGCACAATTCTCACATACCTGTGCTCACATCTTTGAGTCCTCCTTCACCAGACCTAGAGCACTCTTTCACACGTCTTACAACCCTCCTGCGCACGTCCTAGAGTCCTACTTCACACGTCCTTCAGACCTCCATCAAAAGTTCTACAGCCCTCCTACACACATCCTAGAGCCCTCCAACACATGTCCTACAGCCCTCCAGTACACCTCCTACGACCTCCTGCACACGTCCTAGATCCACCGACACACAACCAAGAGCCCTCCTAACAGGCCCTAGAGTCCTCCTGCACATGTCATAAAGCCCTTGTACACACATGCTAGAGCCCTCTTTCAGCCGTCCTCCAACCCTCCTTCACACGTCCTAGAGTCCTACTTCACACGTCCTTCAGGCCTCCTTCAAAAGACCTACAGCCCTCCTAACCATATCCCAGAATCCTCCTACACACCACCTAGACCACTACCACACATGTCCTAGATCCCTCCTTAACAAGTCCTACAGCCCTCCTGCACACGTCTTGGAGCCCTCCGACAAACGTACTGGAGCACTCCTACACTGAACACGTCCCACAGCCCTTGTCCACATGTCCCTGAGACTTCCTACACAGGTCCTAGAGCCCTCTTGCACACATCTTAAAGATCTCTTTTACACATCTTAAATCCCTCTTGCACATGACCTAGAGCCCTACTTGACACGTGCTACATTCCTCCTATAGACGTTATAAAGCCCTCCTACACACATCCTACAGCCCTCCTACACATGTTCCAGAACCCTCCTACACATGTCCCAGAGCCCTCGTACACATGTCCTAGAGCCCTCCTACACATGTCCTAGAGCCCTCCAACCCACTTACCAGAGCGCTCCTGCACACGTTTTACAGCCATTCTGCAAACGTCCTTGATCCCACCTGCACACGTCACAGAGCCCTCCTCCACACGCCCTAGAGCCCTCCTGCACACGTCTTAAAACCCTCTTGCACACGTCTTAAAGCCCTCTTGCAAACAGCCTAGAGCCGTACATGACACGACCTACATTCCTCCTATACACTTCATAAAGCCCTCCTACACACATCCTAGAGCCCTCCTTCACACACCCTCTTTCAGCCGTGCTACATCCCTCCTGCACACGTCCTAGACTCTTAATTCACAAGTCCTGCAGCCCTCCTATGCATGTCCTAGACCCTCCTACACACGTCCTAGAGCCCTCCAACAATCATCCTGGAGCACTCCTACACACGACTTAGACCCCTCCGTCACATGACCTACAGCTCTCGTGCACATCCTACACAACCTGCACACAATCTACAGTCCTCCTATACAAGGCCCTGAGCCCTACTACACACATACTAGAGCCCTCCTGCACATGTCTTAAAACCCTCTTGCACACGTCTTAAAGCCCTCTAGCAAACCAACTAGAGCCCTACTTGTCACGTCCTACATTCCTCCTATACACTTCATAAAGCCCTCCTCCACAATCCTTGAGCCCTCCTTCACACATCCTCCACACACCTGCAAAGTCCTACAACCCTCCTACACACGTTCAAAAGCCCTCCTACACATGTCCTACAGCCCTCATGCACACGTCCTACATCCGGCCTGCAAAACTGACACATACCTCCTGCTCACATCTTTGAGTCCTCCTTCACAAGACCTAGAGCACTCTTTCACAAGTCCTACAACCATCCTGCCCACGTCTTAGAGTCCTACTTCAGACGTCCTTCAGCCCTCCATCAAAAGTCCTACAGCCCTCCTAACCATATCCCAGAATCCCCCTACACACGACCTAGAGCCCTACCACACATGTCCTAGAACCCTCCTTCACAAGTCCTACAGTCCTACTGCACATGTCCTAGATCCTCCTACACACAACAAAGAGCACTCCTACAGATATCCTATAGTCCTCCTGCACATGTCATAAAGCCCACGTACACACATCTAGAGCCCTCTTTCACCCATCCTACATCCCTCAGGCACAAGTTCTAGATCCTTAATTCACAAGTTCTGCAGTCCTCCTATGCATGTCCTCGACCCTCCTACACACATCCTAGTGCTCTACTACATATGTACTGGAGCATTCCTACACACGTCCTAGACCCCTCCTGCACACGTCTTAGAACCCTCTTGCACACGTCCTACAGACCTCCTGCACATGTCCCAGAGCCCTCCTCAACACATCGTAGAGCTCTCATTCATGTAGTACAGCCGACCTACACACGTTTTTGCACCTTACTACACACATCTTAGATCCCTCCTATACATATACTAGAGCACTCCTACACACGTGCTACAGACCGCCTACACACCTCTTTCAACCCTCCTGCACATGTAAAGAGCCATCGTGCACACATCATAGAGCCCTTCTTTAAACGACCCGGAGCCCTCCTACACACGTCCTAGAGCACTCCTACACACATCCTAGATCCCTCCCACATGTGTCATAAAGATCTCGTACACACGTACTTGAGGCCTCCTTCCCACGTACTACAGCCCTCCTGCACACGAATTAGAGCCCTCCTGCACATGTCCTGGAGCACTCCTTCACACATCCTAGAGCTCTCCTTCACACGTCCTACAGCCCTCCAGCACACATCCTAAATCCTCCTTCACACAACCAAGAGCTGTCCTACACATGTCCTAGAGTGCTTCTGCACATGTCATAAACTTCTCATACACTCGTGCTAGAGCCCTACTTCACCCATCCTACATCCCTCCGGCACACATCCTAGAGCCTTAATTCACAAGTCCTGCCGCCCTCCTATGCACGTCCTAGAACCCTCCTAAACACATCCTAGAGACCTCCTACACACGTCCTGGAGCACTCCTACACATATCCTACAGCTCTCCTGCACACAAACTACATTCCCCTGCAAATGTCTTTCAGACCTCCTGAATACGACCCAGAGCCCTCCTCCACATGTCCGTGAGACCTCCTACACAGATCCTAGAGCCCTCTTGCACACATCTTAAAGACCTCTTGCACACGTCTTAAAGCCCTCTTGCACATGACCTAGAGCCCCACTTGACACGTGCTACATTCCTCCTAAACACGTCATAAAGCCCTCCTACACACGTCCTACAGCCCTGGGAAAAACATCCTAGAGCCCTCCTACACACATCCTACAGCCCTCCTACAAATGTCCCAGAGCCCTCATACACATGTCCCAGAGCCCTCGTACACATGTCCTAGAGCCCTCCTACACATGTCCTAGAGCCCTCCAACACACTTCCTAGAGCCATCCTGCACATGTTTTACAGCCATCCTGCAAACCTCCTAGATCCCTCCTGCAAACCTCACAGAGCCTTCTCCACACATTCTAGAGCCCTCCTTCCCACATCCTCCACCCTCCTGGAAAGGTCTTCCAACCCTCCTACACACGTCCTAAAGCCCTCCTACACACGTCCTACATCCCTCATGCACACATCCTACATCCGGCCTGCACAATTCACACATACCTCCTGCTCACACCTTTGAGTCCTCCTTCACAAGACCTAGAGCCCTCTTTCACACGTCCTACAACCCTCCTGCACACGTCCTAGAGTCCTACTTCACACGTCCTTCAGCCCTCCATCAAAAGTCCTACAGTCCTCGTACACATGTCCTAGAGCCCTCCTACATATGTCCTACAGCCCTCCACTTCACGTCCTACAACCTCCTGCACACGTCTAGATCCTGTGACACACAACCAAGAGCCCTCCTACACAGGCCCTAGAGTCCTCCTGCACATGTCATAAAGCCTTCGTACACACATGCTAGAGCCCTCTTTTAGCCGTCCTGCACACGTCCTAGACCCTTAATTCACAAGTGCTGCAGCCCTCCTACGCATGTCCTAGACCCTCCTACACACGTCCTAGAGCCCTCCTACAAACCTCCTGGAGCACTCCTACACACGTCCTAGACCCCTCCTGCACATGTCCTACAGCCCTCGTGCACATCCTTCAGACCACCCACACACATTCTACAGTCCTCCTATACACGTCACTGAGCCCTCCTATACACATCCTAGAGCCCTCCTGCACACATCTTAAAACCCTCTTGCACACTTCTTAAAGCCCTCTTGCAAACAACCTAGAGCCCTACTTGACACGTCCTACATTCCTCCTATACACTTCATAAAGCCCTCCTCCACACATCCTAGAGCCCTCCTTTTCACATCCTCCACTCACCTGCAAAGTCCTACAACCCTCCTACACACGTTCAAAAGCCCTCCTACACACGTTCTACAGAACTCATGCACACGTCCTACATCCGGCCTGCACAATTCACACCTACCTCTTGCGCACAGGGTTGAGTCCCCCTTCACAAGACCTAGAGCCCTATTTCACACGTCCTACAACCCTCCTGCACAGGTCCTAGAGTCCTTCACACGTCCTTCAGCCCTCCATCAAAAGTCCTCAGCCCTCCTACACACGTCCTAGAGCCCTCCTACACATGTCCTACAGCCCTCCATTACACGTCCTACAACCTCCTGCACACGTCCTAGATCCTCCGACACACAACCAAGAGCCCTCCTACACAGGCCCTAGAGTCCTCCTGCACATGTCAAAAAGCCCTCGTACACACATATTAGAGCCCTCTTTCAGCCGTCCTATATCCCTCCTCCACACGCCCTAGACCCTTATTTCACAAGTCCTGCAGCACTCCTACGCATGTCCTAGAGCCTCCTAAACACGTCCTAGAGCCCTCATACAAACGTCCTGGAGCACTCCTACACACGTCCTAGACCCCTCCTGCACATGTCCTACAGCCCTCGTGCACATCCTACAGACCATCCGTACACATTCTACAGTCCTCCTATACACGTCCCTGAGCCCTCCAATACACTTCCTAGAGCCCTCCTGCACACGTCTTAAAACCCTCTTGCACACGTCTTAAAGCCCTCTTGCAAACAACCTAGAGCCCTACTTGTAACATCCTACATTCCTCCTATACACTTCATAAAGTCCTCCTCCACACATCCTAGAGCCCTCTTTCACAATTCCTCCACTCTCCTGCAAAGTCCTACAACCCTCCTACGCACCTTCAAAGGCCCTCCTACACGCGTCCTACAGCCCTCATGCACACGACTTACATCCGGCCTGCACAATTCACACATACCTCCTGCTCACATCTTTGAGTCCTCCTTCACAAGACCTAGAGCACTCTTTCACACATCTTACAACACTCTTGCACACATCCTAAAGTCCTACTTCACATGTCCTTCATCCCTCCTTCAAAAGTCCTACAGCCCTCCTACCCATATCCCCGAATCCTCCTAAACACGACCTAGAGCCCTACCGCACATGGCCTAGAGCGCTCCTTCACAAGTCCTACAGCCCTCCTGCACACATCCTAGATCCTCCTACACACAATAAAGAGCATTTCTACACAGATCCTAGAGTCCTCCTGGGCATGTCATAAAGCCCACTTACACACATCTAGAGCCCTCTTTCACCCGTCCTACATCCCTCCTGCACAAGTTCTAGATCCTTAATTCACAAGTCCTGCAGCCCTCCTATGCATGACCTAGACCGTCCTACACTGGTCCTAGAGCTCTCCTACATACGTCCCGGAGCACTCCTACACACGTCCTAGACCCCTCCTGCACACGTCTTAGAACCCTCCTGCACATGTTCTACAGACCTCCTGCACATGTCCCAGAGCCATCCTCAACACATTGTAGAGCTCTCATTCACGTAGTACAGCCGACCTACACACGTTTTAACACCCTACTACACCCATCTTAGATCCCTCCTATACACATACTAGAGCACTCCTACACACGTGCTACAGACCACCTACACACCTCTTTCAGCCCTCCTGCACATGTCAAGAGCCATCGTGCACACATCATAGAGCCCTTCTGCAAACGACCTGGAGCCCTCCTACACACGTTCTAGAGCGCTCCTGCACATGCCATAAAGCTCTCCTGCACACATCCTAGAGTTCTCCTGAACAAGAACTACAGTCCTCTAGCACACGTCCTTGAGCCCTCCTTCACAAATCCTACAGCCCTTGTACCCATGTAATTGAGCCCTCCTACACACTTACTATTTCCCTCCTCAACTATTATTAGAGCCCTCCCACACACATCCTAATGATCTCCTGCACACGTCCTGCAGCTCTCCTTCACACGTCTTACATCCCTTCTGCACATGTCCTAGAGCCTTAATTCACAAGTCCTGCAGCCCTCTAACGCACATCCTAGAACCCTCCTACACACATACTAGAGCCCTCCTACACACATCCTGGTGCACGACTACACACGTCCTAAAGCTCTATTGCACACGTCTTACAACCCTCCTGCACATGTCCTACAGACCTCCTGCACACAACCTACAGCCCGCCCCACATCCCTGAGCCCTCCTACACACATCCTGGAACCGTCCTACACACATCCTAGTGCCCTTCTGTACATGTCCTACAACCCTCCTGCAAAGGTGCTAGAGACCTCTGCAGACATCAGAGAGCCCTCCTTAACACGTCCTAGAGACATCCTTAACATGTCTGACAGCCCTTCTGCAATCATCCTAGATCCCTTCTACACACATCCTAGAGCCCTCCTACACAGATCCTTGATCCCTCCCGCTCGTGTCATAAAGGCCTCGTACACACGTGCTAGAGGCCTCCTTCCCACTTCCTACAGCCATACTGCACACGAATTAGAGACCTCCTGCACATGTCCTGGAGAACTCCTACACACATCCTACAGCTCTCCTTCACACGTCCTACAGCCCTCCAGCACACATCCTAAATCCTCTTTCACACAACCAAGAGCCCTCCTACACATGTCCTAGAGTGCTTCTGCACATGTCATAGAACTCTCGTACACTCGTGCTAGAGCCCTCCTTCACCCATCCTACATGCCTCCGGCACACATCCTAGAGCCTTAATTCACAAGTCCTGCCGCCGCCCTACGCATGTCCTAGCACCCTCCTAAACACATCCTAGAGACCTCCTACACACGTCCTGGAGCACTCCTACACATATCCTACAGCTCTGCTGCACACAACCTACACCCCCCTGCACACGTCTTACAGACCTCCTGAACACGTCCCACAGCCCTCCTCCACATTTCCCTGAGGCCTCCTACACAGGTCCTAGAGCCCCCTTGCACACATCTTAAAGCCCTCTTGCACACGTCTTAAAGCCCTTTGCACATGACCTAGAGACCTTCTTGACACGTGCTACATTCCTCCTATACACATCATAATGCCCTCCTACCCATGTCCTATAGTCCTCCGAAAAACATCCTAGGGCCCTCCTACACACATCCTACAGCCCTCCTACACATATCCTAGAGCCCTCCAACCCACTTCCTAGAGCCCTCTGTAACACGTTTTAAAGCCATCCTGCAAACGTCCTAGATCCCTCCTGCACATGTCACAGAGCCCTCCTCCACACGACCTAGAGCCCTCCTTCACACATCCTCCACCCTCATGCACGGTTCCTACAACCCTCCTACACACGTCCTAAAGCCCTCCTACACACGTCCTACAGTCCTCATGCACACGTCCTACATCCAGCCTGCATAATTCACACATACCTCCTGCTCACATCTTTGTGTCCTCCTTCACAAGTCCTAGAGCCCTCTTTCACACATCCTACAACCCTCCTGCACACCTCCTAGAGTCCTACTTCACATGTCCTTCAGCCCTCCATCAAAAGTCCTGAAGCCCTCCTACACACGTCCTAGAGCCCTCCTACACATGTCCTACAACCTCCTGCACACGTCCTAGATCCTCCCACACACAACCAAGAGCCATCCTACACAGGCCCTAGAGTCCTCCTGCACATGTCATAAAGCCCTCGTACACACATTGTAGAGCCCTCTTTCAGCCATCCTACATCCCTCCTGCACACGTCCTAGAACATTATTTCACAAGGTCTGCAGTCCTCCTACGCATGTCCTAGACCCTGCTATACACGTCCTAGAGCTCTCCTACATACGTCCTGGGACACTCCTACACACGTCCTAGACCCCTCCTACACACGTCTTAGAACCCTCCTGCACACGTCCTACAAACCTCCTGCACATGTCCCAGAGCCCTCCTCAACACATCGTAGAGCTCTCATTCACGTTGTACAGCCGTCCTACACACGTTTTAGCACCCTACTACACATCTTAGATCCCTCCTATACACATACTAGAGCCCTCCAACACATGTGCTACAGACTGCCTACACACCTCTTTCAGCCCTCCTGCACATGTCAAGAGCTATCATGCAGACACCATAGAGCCCTTCTGCAAACGACCTGGAGCCCTACTACACACAGCCTAGAACCCTCCTGCACATGACATAATGCTCTCCTGCACACATCCTAGAGTTCTCCTGAACATGACCTACAGTCCTCTGGCACACATCCTTGAGCCCTCGTTCACAAATCCTACAGTCCTGGTACACATGTAATTGAGCCCTCCTACACACTTCCTAGATCCCTCCTAAACACGTATTAGAGCCCTCCCACACACATCCTAGTGATCTCCTGCACACATCCTGCAGCTCTCCTTCATACGACTTACATCCCTTCTGCACATGTCCTAGAGCCTTAATTCACAAGTTCTGCAGCCCTCTAACGCATGTCCTGCAACCCTCCTACACACATACTAGAGCCCTCCTACACACATCCTGGAGCACTACTACACACGTCCTAGAGCTCTCCTGCACACGTCCTACAACCCTCCTGCGCATGTTCTACAGACCTCCTGTACACACCCTACAGCCCGCCCCACATCCCTGAGCCCTTCTACCCACATCCTGGAGCCCTCCTACACACGTCCTAGTGCCCTCCTCTACATGTCCTACAACCCTCCTGCAAAGGTGCTAGAGACCTCTGCACACATCTGAGAGGCCTCCTAAACACATCCTAGAGACATCCTTAACATGCCTGACAGACCTTCTGCAATCATCCTAGATCCCTTCTACACACATTCTAGAGCCCTCCTGCACAGATCCTAGATCCCTCCCGCACGTGTCATAAAGCCCTCGTACACATGTGCTAGAGGCCTCCTTCCCACGTCTTACAGCCCTCCTGCACATGTCCTGGAGCACTCCTACACACATCCTAGAGCTCTCCTTCACACGACCTACAGCCCTACAGCACACATCCTAAATCCTTCTTCACACAACCAAGAGCCCTCCTACACATGTCCTAGAGTGCTTCTGCACGTGTCATAAACCTCGAGTACACTCGTGCTAGAACCCAGCTTCACCCATCCTAATCCCTCTGGCACACATCCTAGAGCATTAATTTTCAAGTCCTGCTGCCCTCCTACGCACGTCCTACAACCCTCCTAAACACATCCTAGAGACCTCCTACACAAGTCATGGAGCACTCTTACACATATCCAACAGCTCTCCTGCACATATCTTACACCCCCCTGCACATGTCTTACAGACCTCCTGAACACGTCCCACAGCCCACTTCGACATGTACCTGAGGCCTCCTACACAGGTCCTAGAGCCCTCCTGCACACATCTTAAAGCCCTCTTGCACACGTCTTAAAGCCCTCTTGCACATGACCTAGAGCACTACTTGACACGTGCTTCATTCCTCCTATACACGTGATAAAGCCCTCCTACACACGTCCTATAGCCCTCCGAAAATCATCCAAGAGCCCTCCTACACACATCCTACAGCCGACCTACACATGTCCCAGAGCCCTCCTACACATGTCCTAGAGCCCTCCTACACATGTCCTAGAGCCCTCCAACCCACTTCCTAGAGCCCGCCTGCACACGTTTTACAGCCATCCTGCAAACGTCCTAGATCCCTCCTGCACATGTCACAGAGCCCTCCACCACACGTCCTAGAGCCCTCCTTCACACTTCCTCCACCCTCCTGCAAAGGTCCTACAACCCACCTACACACGTCCTAAAGTCCTCCTACACACCTCCTACAGCCCTCATGCACACGTCCTACATCTGGCCTTCACAATTCACACATACCTCCTGCTCACATCTTTGACTCCTCCTTCACAAGACCTAGAGCCCTCTTTCAACGTCCTAAACCCTCCTGCACACGTCCAAGAGGCCTACGTCACACGTCCTTCAGCCCTCCATCAAAAGTCCTACAGACCTCCTACACACGTCCTAGAGCCCTCCTACACATGTCCTACAGCTCTCCATTACACGTCCTACAACCTCCTGCACACGTCCGAGATCCTCCAACACACAACCAAGAGCCCTCCTATACAGGCCCTAGAGTCCTCCTGCACATGTCATAAAGCCCTCATACACACATGCTAGGGCCCTCTTTCAGCCGTCCTACATCCCTCCTGCACACGTCCTAGACCCTTAATTCACAAGTCCTGCAACCCTCCTACGCATATCCTAGACACTCCTATACACGTCCTAGAGCCCTCCTTCAAATGTCCTGGAGCACTCATACACATGTCCTAGACCCCTCCTGCACATGTCCTACAGCCCTCGTGCACATCCCACAGACCTCCTGCACACATTCTACAATCCTCCTGTAGACGTCCCTGAGCAATCCAAACACATACTAGAGCCCTCCTGCATATGTCTTAAAACCCTCTTGCACACGTCTTAAAGTCCTCTTGCAAGCAACTCAGAGCCCTACTTGTCTCATCCAACATTCCTGCTATTCACTTCATAAAGCCCTCCTCCACACATCCTAGAGCCCTCCTTCACACATCCTCCACTGTCTTGCAAAGACCTACAACCCTCCTACACACGTTCAAAAGCAATCCTACACACGTCCTGCAGCCCTCAAGCACACGTCCTACATCCGGCCTGCACAATTCACACGTACCTCCTGCTCATATCCTAGAACCTTAATTCACAAGTCCTGCAGCCCTCTAACGCACGTCCTAGAACCCTCCTACACACATACTAGAGCCCTCCTACACACATCCAGGAACACGACTACACACGTCCTAGAGCTCTCTTGCACACGTCCTACCACCCTCCTGCACATGTACTACAGACCTCCTGCACACACCCTACACCCCGCCCCACATCCCTGAGCCTTCCTACACACATCCTGGAGCTGTCCTTCACACGTCCTCGTGCCCTCCTGTACATTTCCTACAACCCTCCTGCAAAGGTGCTAGAGACATCTGCACACATCAGAGAGCCCACCTAAATACGTCCTAGAGACATCCTTAACATGTGTGACAGCCCTTCTGCAATCATCCTAGATCCCTTGTACACACATCCTAGAGCCCCCTACAAAGATCCTAGATCCCTCCCCCACGTGTCATAAAGCCCACTCCTACACATATCCTACTACTCTCCTGCATACATCCTACACCCCCCTGCACATGTCTTACAGACCTCCTGAACACATCCCACAGCCCACCACCACATGTCCCTGAGGCTTCCTACACATGTCCTAGAGCCCTCCTGCACACATCTTAAAGCCCTCTTGCACACGTCTTAAAGCCTTCTTGCATATGACCTAGAGCGCTACTTGACACGTGCTACATTCCTCCTATACACGTCATAAAGCCCACCTACACACCTCCTATAGCCCTCCAAAAAACATCCTAGAGACCTCCTACACATATCCTACAGCCCTCCTACACATGACCCAGAGCCCTCCTACACATGTCCTACAGCCCTCCTACACATGTCCTAGAGCCCTCCAACCCACTTCCTAGAGCCCTCCTGCACACGTTTTACAGCCATCCTGCAAACGTCCTAGATCCCTCCTACACACGTCACAGAGCACTCCTCCACACGTCCTAGAGCCCTCCTTCACACATCCTCCACCCTCCTGCAAAGGTCCTACAACCATCGTACACACGTCCAAAAGCCCTCCTACACACGTCCTATAGCCCTCATGCACAGGTCCTACATCCGGCCTGCACAATTCACACATACCTCCTGCTCACATCTTTCAGTCCTCCTTCACAAGACCTAGAGCCCTCTTTCACACATCCTACAACCCTCCTGCACACCTCCTAGAGTCCTACTTCACACGTCCTTCAGCCCTCCATCAACAGTCCTACAGCCCTCCTACACATGTCCTAGAGCCTTCCTACACATGTCCTACAGCCCTCCATTACACGTCCTACAACAACCTGCGCACATCGTAGATCCTTCGACACACAACCAAGAGCCCTCCTTCACAGGCCCTAGAGTCCTCCTGCACATGTCATAAAGCCTTCGTAGACACATGCTAGACCCCTCTTTCAGCCATCATACATCCCTCCTGCACACGTCCTAGACCCTTAATTCACAAGCCCTACACCCCTACTACACATGTCCTACACACTCCTACACAAGAGCTAGGGCCCTCCTACAAAAGTCCTGGAGCACTCCTACACACATCCTAGACCTGTCCTTCACACGACTTACAGCCCTCCATCACACATCCTAAATCCTCCTTCACACAACCAAGAGCCCTCCTACATATGTCCTAGAGTGCTTCTGCACAGGTCAGAAACCTCTCGTACACTCTTGCTAGAGCCCTCCTTAACCCATCCTACATCCCTCTGGCACACATCCTAGAGTCTTAATTCACAAGTCCTGCTGCTCTCCTATGCATGTCCTAGAACCCTCCTAAACACATCCTAGAGACCTCCTACACACGTCCTGGAGCACTCCTACACATATCCTACAGCTATCCTGCACACATCCTACAAACCCCTGCACACGTCTTACAGACCTCCTGAACACATCCCACAGCCCTCCTCCACATGTCCCTGAGGCCTCCTACACAGGTATTAGAGCCCTACCGGCACACATCTTAAAGCCCTCTTGCACACGTCTTAAAGCCCTCTTGCACATGACCTAGAGCCCTACTTGACACGTGCTACATTCCTCCATACACGTCATAATGCCCTCCTACACACGTCCTATAGATCTCCGAAAAACATCCTAGAACCCTCCTACACACATCCTACAGCCCTCCTACACATGTCCCAGAGCCCTCCTACACATGTCCTAGACCCCTCCAACCCACTTCCTAGACCCCTCCTGCACAGGTTTTACAGCCATCCTGCAAGCGTCCTAGATCCCTCCTGCACACGTCACAGAGCCCACCACCACACGTCCTAGAGCCCTCCTTCACACATCCTCCACCCTCCTGCAAAGGTCCTACAACCCTCCTACACACATCCTAAAGCCCTCCTACAAACATCCTACAGCCCTCATGCACACGTCCTACATCCGGCCTGCACAATTCACACATACCTCCTGCTCACTTCTTTGAGTCCTCCTTCAAAAGACCTACAGCCCTCTGTCACACTTCCTACAACCCACCTGCACACGTCCTAGAGTCCTACTTCACACGTCCTTCAGCCCTCCATCAAAAGTCCTACAGCCCTCCTACACACATCCTGGAGCCCTCCTACACATGTCCTACAGCTCTCCATTACACGTCCTAAAACCTACTGCACACGTCCTAGATCCTCTGATACACAACAAGGAGCCCTCCTACACAGGCCCTAGAGTCCTCCTGCACATGTCATAAAGCCCCCGTACACGCATGGTAGAGCCCTCTTTCAGCTGTTGTACATCCCTCCTGCACACGTCCTAGACCCTTAATTCAGAAGTCCTGCAGCCCTCCTAAGTATGTGTAGACCCTCCTACACACGTCCTAGAGCCCTCCTACTAACATTGTGGAGCACTCCTACACACGTCCTAGACCCCTCCTGCACATGACCTACAGCCCTCGTGCACATCCTACAGACCTCCTGCACACATACTACAGTCCTCCTACACACGTCCCTGAGCCCTCCTACACACATCCTAGAGCCCTCCTGCAGACGTCTTAAAACCCTCTTGCACACGTCTTAAGCTCTCTTGCAAACAACCTAGAGCCCTACTTGACACGTTCTACATTCCTCCTATACACTTCATAAATCCCTCCTCCACACATCCTAGAGCCCTCCTTCACACATCCTCCACTCTCGTGCAAAGTCCTACAACCCTCCTACACACGTCAAAAGCCCTCCTACACACGTTCTACAGCCGTCATTCACAGGTCCTACATCTGGCTGGCACAATTCACACATAACTCCTGCTCACATCTTTGAGTCCTCCTTCACAAGACCTAGAGCACTCTTTCACACGTCGTACAACCCTCCTACACACGTCCTAGAGTCCTACTTCACCCGTCCTTCAGGCCTCCTTCAAAAGTCCTACAGCCCTCCTAACCATATCCCAGAATCCTCCTACACACGACCTGGATCCCTACCACACATGTCCTTTAACCCTCCTTCACAAGCCCTACAGCCCTCCTGCACATGTCCTAGATCCTCCTACACACAACAAAGAGCACTCCTACACAGATCCTAGAGTCCTCCTGCACATGTCATAAAGCCCACGTACACACATCTAGAGCCTTCTTTCACACGTCCTACATCCCTTCTGCACAAGTTCTAGATCCTTAATTCACAAGTCCTGCAGCCCTCCTATGCATGTCCAAGACCCTCCTATACACGTCCTAGAGCTCTCCTACATACGTCCTGGAGCACTCCTACACACGTCCTAGACCCCTCCTTCAGATATCTTAGAACCCTCCTGCACACATCCTACAGACCTCCTGCACATGTCCCAGAGCCCTCCTCAACACATCCTAGAGCTCTCATTCACATTGTACAGCCGTCCTACACACGTTTTAGCACCCTCCTACACATCTTAGATCCCTCCTATACACATCCTGGAGCCCTCATACACACGTCCTTGTGCCCTCCTGTACATGTCATACAGCCCTTTTGGAAAGGTGCTAGAGCTCTCTGCACACATCAGAGAGCCCTCCTAAACACGTCCTAGAGACATCCTTAACATGTCTAACAGCCCTTATGCAATCATCCTAGATCCCTTCTACACATATCTTAGAGCCCTCCTACACAGATCCTAGATCCCTCCTGCACGTGTCATAAAGCCTTCGTACACACGTGCTAGAGGCCTCCTTCCCACGTCCTACAGTCCTCCTCCACACGAATTAGAGCCCTCCTGCACATGTCCTGGAGCACTCCTACACACATCCTAGAGCTCTCCTTCACACGTCCTGCAGCCCTCCAGCACACATCCTAAATCCTCCTTCACATATCCAGGAGCCCTCCTACACATGTCCTAGAGTGCTTCTGCACATGTCATAAACCTCTCGTACACTCGTGCTAGAGCCCTCCTTCACCCATCCTACATCCCTCCAGCACACATCCTAGAGCCTTAATTCACAAGTCCTGCCCCCCTCCTACACACGTCCTAGAACCCTCCTAAACACATCCTAGAGACCTCCTACACACGTCCTGGAGCACTCCTACACATATCCTACAGCTCTCCTGCACACATCCTACACCCCCCTGCACATGTCTTACAGACCTCCTGAACACATCCAACAGCCCTCCACCACATGTCCCTGAGGCCTCCTACACAGGTCCTAGAGCCCTCCTGCAAACATCTTAAAGCCCTCTTGCACACATCTTAAAACCCTCTTGCACATGACCTAGAGCCCTAATTGACACGTGCTACATTCCTCCTATACACGTCATATAGCCCTCCTACACACGTCCTACAGCCCTCATGCACACGTCCTACATCTGGCCTGCACAATTCACACATACCTCCTGCTCACATTTTGAGTCCTCCTTCACAAGACCTAGAGCTCTCTTAAACACGTCCTACCACGCTCCTGCTCACCTCCTAGAGTCCTAATTCACACGTCCTTAGGCCTCCATCAAAATTCCTATAGCCCTCCTACAAACGTCCTAGAGCCCTCCTACACATGTCCAACAGCCCTCCATTACACGTCCTACAACCCCCTGCACACGTCCTAGATCCTCCGACACTCAACCAAGAGCCCTCCTACACAGGCCCTAGAGTCCTCCTGCACATGTCATAAAGCCCTCGAACACACATGCTAGAGCCCTCTTTCAGCCATCCTACATCCCTCCTGCACACATCCTAGACCCTTAATTCACAAGTCCTGCAGCCCTCCTATGCATGTCCTAGACCCTTCCTACAAACGTCTTGGAGCACTCTCACACACGTCCTAGACCCCTCCTGCACATGTCCTACAGCCCTCGGGCACATCCTACAGACCTCCTGCACACATTCTACAGTCCTCCTATACACGTCCCTGAGCCCTCCTACACACATCACAGAGCCCTCCTGCACACGTCTTAAAACCCTCTTGCACACGTCTTAAAGCACTCTTGCAAACAACCTAGAGCCCTACTTGACACGTCCTACATTCCTCCTATACACTTCATAACGCCCTCCTCCACACATCCTAGAGCCCTCCTTCACACATCCTCCACTCTCCTGCAAAGTCCTACAACCCTCCTACATACATCAAAAGCCCTCCTACACAGGTCCTACAGCCCTCATGCACACGTCCTACATCCGGCCTGCACTATTCACACATACCTCCTGCACACATCTTTGAGTGCTCCTTCACAAGACCTAGAGAACTCTTTCACACATCCTACAACCCTCCTGCACACGTCCTAGAGTCGTACTTCACTCGTCCTTCAGCCCTCCTTCAAAAGTCCTACAGCCCTCTTAACCATATCCCAGAATCCTCCTACACACGACCTAGAACCCTACTACACATGTCCTAGAGCCCTCCTTCACAAGTCCTACAGCCCACCTGCACACCTCCTAGATCCTCCTACACACAACAAAGAGCACTCCTACACAGATCCTAGAGTCCTCCTGCACATGTCATAAGGGCCATGTACACACATCTAGAGCCCTCTTTCACCCGTCCTACATCCTTCCTGCACAAGTTCTAGATCCTTAATACACAAGTCCTGCAGCCCTCTATGCATGTCCTAGACCCTCCTAGACACGTCCTAGAACTCTCCTACATACGTCCTGGAGCACTCCTACACACGTCGTAGACGCCTCCTGCACACGTCTTAGAACCCTCCTGCACACGTCCTACAGACCTGCTGCACTTGTCCCAGAGCCCTCCTCAACACATCGTAGAGCTCTCATTCATGTTCTACAGCCGTCCTACACATGTTTTAGTACCCTACTAAACACATCTTCGATCCCTCGTATACACATACTAGAGTACTCCTACACACGTGCTACAGCCCGCCTACACACCTCTTTCAGCATTCCTGCACATGTCAAGAGCCATCGTGCACACATCATTTAGCCCTTCTGCAAATGACCTGGAGCCCTCCTACACACGTCATAGAGCCCTCCTGCACATGACATAAAGCTCTCCTGCACACATCCTAGAGTTCTCCTGAACATGACCTACAGTCCTCTAGCACACGTCCTTGAGCCGTCCTTCACAAATCCTACAGCCCTGGTACACATGTAATTGAGCCCTCCTACACACTTCCTAGATCCCTTCTAAAAACGTATTAGAGCCTTCCCACACACATCCTAGTGATCTCCTGCACACGTCCTGCAGCTCTCCTTCACACGTCTTATATCCCTTCTGCACATGTCCTAGAGTCTTAATTCACAAGTCCTGCAGCCCTCTAACGTGCATCCTAGAACCCTCCTACACACATCCTAGAGCCCCCCTACACACATCCTGGAGCACAACTACACACGTCCTAGATCTCTCCTGCACACGTCCTACAACCCTCCTGCACATGCCTACAGACCTCCTGCACACACCCTGCAGCCCGCCCCACATTCCTGAGCCGTCCTACACACATCCTGGAGCCCTCCTACACACGTCCTTGTGTCCTCCTGTACATGTCCTACAACCCTCCTGCAAAGGTGCTAGAGACCTCTGCACACATCAGAGAGCCCTCCTAAACATGTCCTAGAGATATCATTAACATGTCTGACAGCCCTTCTTCAATCATCCTAGATTCCTTCTACACACATCATAGAGCCCTCCAACACAGGTCCTAGATCCCTCCCGCATGTGTCATAAGGCCCTTGTACACACGTGCTAGAGGCCTCCTTCCCACGTCCTACAGCCCTCCTGCACACGAATTAGAGCCCTCCTGCACATATCCTGGAGCACTCCTACACACATCCTAGAGGTCTCCTTCACAAGTCCTACAGCCCTCCAGCACACATCCTAAATCCTCCTTCACACAACCAAGAGCCCACCTACACATGTCCTAGAGTTCTTCTGCACATGTCATAAACTTCGTGGTAGAGCCCTTCTTCACCCATCCTACATCCCTCCGGAACACATCCTAGAGCCTTAATTCACAAGTCCCGCCGCCCTCCTACGCACTTCCTAGAACCCTCCTAAACATATCCTAGAGTCCTCCTGCACACGTCCTGCAGCACTCCAACACAGAACCTAGAGCTCTCCTGCACACACCCTACACCCCCCTGCAAAAGTATTACAGACCTCCTGAACACGTCCCACACCCTACTCCACATGTCACTGAGGCCTCATACACAGGTCCTAGAGCCCTCCTGCACACATCATAAAGCCCTCTTGCACACGTCTTAAAGCCCTCTTGCACATGACCTAGAGCCCTACTTGACTCGTGCTACATTCCTCCTATACACGTCATAATGCCCTCCTACACACGTCCTATAGCCCTCTGAAAAACCTCCTAGAGCCCTCCTACACACATCGTACAACCCTCCTATACATGTCCCAGAGCCCTCCTACACATGTCCTAGAGCCTCCAACCCACTTCCTAGAGCCCTGCTGCACACATTCTACAGCCATCCTGCAAACGTCCTAGATCCGTCCTGCACACGTCACAGAGCCCTCCACCACATGTCCTAGAGCCCTCCTTCACACATCCTCCACAATCCTGCAAAGGTCCTCCAACCCTCCTACACACGTCCTACAGCCCTCATGCACAAGTCCTACATCCGGCCTCCACAATTCACACATAATTCCTGCTCACATCTTTGAGTCCTCCTTCACAAGACCTAGAGCACTCTTTCACAGGTCCTACAACCCTCCTGCACACGTCCTAGAGTCCTACTTCACACATCCTTCAGCCCTCCATCAAAAGTTCTACAGGCCTCCTAACCATAACCCAGAATCCTCCTACACACGACCTAGAGCCCTACCACACATATCCTAGAGCCCTCCATCACAAGTCCTACAGCCCTACTGCACATGTCCTAGATCCTCCTAAACACAACAAAGAGCACTCCTACACAGATCCTAGAGTCCTCCTGCACATGTCATAAAGCCCACGTACACACATCTAGAGCCCTCTTTAACCCATCCTATATCCCTCCTGCACAAGTTCTAGATCCTTAATTCACAAGTCCTGCAGCCCTCCTATGCATATCCTAGACCCGCCTACACACGTCCTAGAGATCTCCTACATACGTCCTGGAGCACTCCTACACACTTCCTAGACCCCTCCTGCACACGTCTTAAAACCCTCCTGCACACGTCCTACAGACCTCCTGCACATGTCCCAGAGCCCTCCTCAACACATCGTAGAGTTCTCATTCATGTTGTACAGCCGTCCTACACACGTTTTAGCACCCTAGTACACACATCTTAGATCCCTCCTATACACATACTAGAGCACTCCTACACACGTGCTACAGAACGCCTACACACCTCTTTCAGCCCTCCTGCACATGTTAAGAGCCATCGTGCACACATCATAGAGCCCTTCTGCAAACGACCTGGAGCCCTCCTACACACGACTTAGAGCCCTCCTGAACATGACATAAAGCTCTCCTGCACACATCCTAGAGTTCTCCTGAACACGACCTACAGTCCTCTAGCACACGTCCTTGAGCACTCCTTCACAAATCCTACAACCCTGTTACCCATGTAATTGAGCCCTCCTACACACTTCCTAGATCCCTCCTAAACACCTATTAGAGCCCTCCCACACACATCCTAGTGATCTCCTGCACACGTCCTGCAGCTCTGCTTCACACGACGTACATCCCTTCTGCACATGTCCTAGAGCCTTAATTCCCAAGTCCTGCAGCCCTCTAACACACGACCTAGAGCCCTCCTACACACATACTAGAGCCCTCCTACACACATCCTGGAGCACGACTACACACGTCCTAGAGCTCTCCTGCACATATCCTACAACCCTCCTGCACATGTCCTACAGCCCTTCTGCACACACCCTACAGCCGGCCCCATATCCCTGAGCCCCCCTACACACATTCTTGAGCCCTCCTACACACGTCCTAGTGCCCTCCTCTACATGTCCTACAACCCTACTGCAAAGGTGCCAGAGACCTCTGCACACTTCAGAAAGTCCTCCTAAACATGTCCTAGAGACATCCTTAACATGTCTGACAGCCCTTCTGCAATCATTCTAGATCCCTTCTACACACATCCTAGAGCCCTCCTACACAGATCCTAGATCCCTCCCGCACGTGTCATAAAGCCCTCATATGCACGTGCTAGAAGCCTCCTTCCCACATCCTACAGCCGTCCTGCACACGAATTAGAGCCCTCCTGCACATGTCCTCGAGCACTCCTACACACATCCTAGAGCTCTCCTTCACACGTCCTACAGCCCTCCAGCACACCTTCTAGATCCTCCGACACACCACCAAGAGCCCTCCTACACAGGCCCTAGAGTCCTCATGCACATATCATAAAGCCCTCGTACACACATGCTAGAGCCCTCTTTCAGCCATCCTACATCCCTCCTGCACACGTCCTAGACCCTTAATTCACAAGTCCTGCAGCCCTCCTACACATGTCCTAGACCCTCCTACACACGCCCTAGAGCCCTCCTAGACACGTCCTGGAGCACTCCTACACACGTCCTAGATCCCTCCTGCACATGTCCTACAGCCCCCATGCACATCCTACAGACCTCCTGCACACATTCTACAGTCCTCATATACATGTCCCTGAGCCCTCCTACACACAACCTAGACCCCTCCTGCACATGTCTTAAAACCCTCTTGCACTCGTCTTAAAGCCCTCTTGCAAACAACCTAGAGCCCTACTTGACACGTCCTACATTCCTTCTATACACTTCATAAAGCGCTCCTACACACATCCTAGAGCCTCCTTCAGACATCCTCCTCTCTCCTGCAAAGTCCTACAACCCTCCTACACACGTTCAAAAGCCCACCTACACACGTCCTACAGCCCTCATGCACATGTCCTACAGCCAGCCTGCACAATTCACACATACCTCCTGCTCACATCTTTGAGTACTCCTTCATAAGACCTAGAGCACTCTTTCACACGTCCTACAAAACTCCTGCACACGTCCTAGAGTCCTACTTCACACGTCCTTCAGCCCTCCATCAAAAGTCCTACAGCCCTCCTAACCATATCCCAGAATGCTCCTACAAACCCCCTAGAGCCCTACCACACATGTCCTAGAGCCCTCCTTCAGAAGTTCTACAGCCCTCCTGCACACGTCCTAGATCCTCCTACACACAACAAAGAGCACTCCTACACAGATGCCAGAGTCCTCCTGCACATGTCATAAAGCCCACGTACACACATCTAGAGCCCTCTTTCACCCGTCCTACATCGCCCCTGCACAAGTTCTAGATCCTTAATTCACAAGTCCTAGAGCCCTCCTATGCATGTCCTAGATCCTCCTACACACGTCCTAGAGCTCTCCTACATACGTCCTGGAGCAGTCCTACACACGTCCTAGACCCCTCCTACACACGTCTTAGAACCCTCCTGCACACGTCCTACAGACCTCCTGCACATGTCCCAGAGCCCTCCTCAACACATCGTAGAGCTCTCATTCACGTTGTATAGCCGTCCTACACACGTTTTAGCACCCTACTACACATCTTAGATCCCTCCTATACACATACTAGAGCACTCCTACACACGTGCTACAGACCGCCAACACACCCCTTTCAGCCCTCCTTCACCTGTCAAAAGCCATCGTGCACATATCATAGAGCCCTTCTGCAAACGACCTGGAGCCCTCCTACACACGTCCTAGAGCCCTCCAGCACATGACAAAAGCTGTCCTGCACACATCCTAGAGTTCTCCTGAACACGACCTACAGTCCTCTAGCACACGTCCTTGAGCCTCCTTCACAAATCCTACAGCCCTGGTACAAATGTAATTGAGCCCTCCTACACACTTCCTAGATCCCTCTTAAACACGTATTAGGGCCCTCCCACACACATCCTAGTGGTCTCCTGCACACGTCCTGCAGCTCTGCTTCACACGTCTTACATCCCTTCTGCACATGTCCTAGAGCCTTAATTCACAAGTCCTGCAGCCCTCTAACGCATGTCCTAGAACCCTCCTACACACATACTAGAGCCCTCCTACACACATCCTGGAGCATGACTACACACGACCTAGAGCTCTCCTGCACACGTCCTACAACCCTCCTGCACATGTCCTACCGACCTCCTGCACACACACTACAGCCTGCCCCACATCCCTGAGCCCTCTGACGCACATCCTGGAGCCCTCCTACACACGTCCTAGTGCCCTCCTCTACATGTCCTACAACCCTCCTGCAAAGGTGCTAGAGACCTCTGCACACATCTGAGAGCCCTCCTAAACACGTCCTAGAGACATCCTTAACATGCCTGACAGCCCTTCTGCAATCATCCTAGATCCCTTCTACACACATCCCAGAGCCCTCCTACACAGATCCTAGATCCCTCCCGCACGTGTCATAAAGCCCTCATACGCACGTGCTAGAGGCCTCCTTCCCACGTCCTATAGCCCTCCTGCACACGAATTGGAGCCCTCCTGCACATGTCCTGGAGCACTCCAACACACATCCTAGAGCTCTCCTTCACACATCCTACAGCACTCCAGCACACGTCCTAGATCCTCTGACACACAACCAAGAGCCCTCCTACACAGGCCCTAGAGTCCTCATGCAAATGTCATAAAGCCCTCGTACACACATGCTAGAGCCCTCTTTCAGCCATCCTACATCTCTCCTGCACACGTCCTAGACCCTTAAATCACAAGTCCTGCAGCCCTCCTATGTATGTCCTAGACCCTCCTACACACGACCTAAGCCCTCCTAAAAACGTCCTGGAGCACCTCTACACACGGCCTAGACCCCTCCTGCACATGCCCTACAGCCCTCGTGCACATCCTACAGACCTCCTGCACACATTCGACAGTCCTCCTATACACATCCCTGAGCCCTCCTACACACAACCTAGACCCCTCCTGCACACATCTTAAAACCCTCTTGCACACGTCTTAAAGCCCTCTTGCAAACAACCTAGAGCCCTACCTGACACGTCCTACATTCCTCCTATACACTTCATAAAGCCTTCCTACACACGTCCTAGAGCCTCCTTCACACATCCTCCTCTCTCCTGCAAAGTCATACAACCCTCCTACACACGTTCCAAAGCCCTCCTACACACGTCCTACAGCCCTCATGCACACGTCCTACATCCGGCCTGCACAATTCACACATACCTCCTGCTCACATATTTGAGTCCTCCTTCACAAGACCTAGAGCACTCTTTCACACGTCCTACAACCCTCCTGCACACGTCCTAGAGTCCTACTTCACACGTCCTTCAGCCCTCCATCAAAAGTCCTACAGCCCTCCCAACCATATCCCAGAATCCTCCTACACACGACCTAGAGCCCTACAACACAGGTCCTAAAGCCCTCCTTCCCAAGTCCTACATCCCTACTGCACACGTCCTAGATCCTCCTACACACAACAAAGAGCACTCCTACACAGATCCTAGAGTCCTCCTGCACATGTCATAAAACCCACGTACACACATCTAGAGACCTCTTTCACCCGTCCTATATACCTGCTGCACAAGTTCTAGATCCTTAATTCACAAGTCCTGAAGCCCTCCTATGCATGTCCTAGACTCTCCTACACACATCCTGGAGCTCTCCTACATACGTCCTGGAGCACTCCTACACACGTCCTATACCCCTCCTACACACGTCTTAGAACCCTCCTCAACACGTCCTACTGACCTCCTGCACATGTCCCAGAGCCCTCCTCAACACATCGTAGAGCTCTCATTCACTTTCTACAGCCGTCCTACACACGTTTTAGCACCCTACTACACACATCTTAGATCCCTCCTATACACATACGAGAGCACTCCTACACACGTGCTACAGACTGCCTACATACCTCTTTCAGCCCTCCTGCACATATCAAGAGCCATCCTGCAAACATCATAGAGCCCTTCTGCAAACGACATGGAACCCTCCTACACAAGTCCTAGAGCCCTCCTGCGCATGACATAAAGCTCTCCTGCACACATAGTAGAGTTCTCCTGAACACGACCTACAGTCCTCTAGCACACGTCCTTGAGCCCTCCTTCACAAATCCTACAGCCCTGGTACACATGTAATTGAGCCCTCCTACACACTTCCTAGATCCCTCCTAAACACGTATTAGAGCCCTCCCACACACATCCTAGTGATATCCTGCAAACGTCCTGCAGGTCTCCTTCACACGTCTCACATCCCTTCTGCACATGTCCTAGAACCTTAATTAACAAGTCCTGCAGCCCTCTAAAACACGTCCTAGAACCCAATTACACACATACTAGAGCCCTCCTACACACATCCTGGAGCACGACTACACACGTCCTAGAGCACTCCTGCACACGTCGTACAACCCTCCTGCACATGTCCTCCAGACCTCCTTCACACACCCTACAACCAGCCCGACATCCCTGAGCCCTCTTACACACATCCTGGAGCATTCCTACACACGTCCTAGTGCCCTCCTCTAAATGTCTTACAACCCTCCTGCAAAGGTGCTAGAGACCTCTGCACACATCAGAGAGCCCTCCTAAACACGTCCTAGAGACATCCTTAACATGTCTGACAGCCCTTCTGCAATCATCCTTGATCCCTGCTACACACATCCTAGAGCCCTCCTACACAGATCCTAGATCCCCCCGCACGTGTCATAAAGCCCTCGTACACACGTGCTAGAGGCCTCCTTCCCACGTCCTACAGCCCTCGTGCACACGAATTAGAGCCCTCCTGCACATGTCCTGGAGCACTCCTACACACATCCTACAGCTCTCCTTCACACGTCCTACAGCCCTCCAGCACACATCCTAAATCCTCCTTCACACAACCAAGAGCCCTCCTACACATGTCCTAGAGTGCTTCTGCACATATCATAAACAGCTCATACACTCGTGCTAGAGCCCTCCTTCACCCATCCTACATCCCTCCGGCACACATCCTAGAGCCTTAATTCACAAGTCCTGCCTCCCTCCTACGCACATCCTAGAACCCTCCTAAACACATCCTAGAGACCTCCTACACACGTCCTGGAGTAGTCCTTCACATATCCTACAGCTCTCCTGCACAAATCCTACACCCCCCTGCACACATCTTACAGACCTCCTGAACACGTCACACATCGTTCCTCAACATGTCCCTGAGGCCTCCTACACAGGTCCTAGAGCCCTCCTGCAAACATCTTAAAGCCCTCTTGTACATGTCTTCAAGCCCTGTAGCACATGACCTAGAACCCTACTTGACACGTGCTACATTCGTCATATACACGTCATAAAGCCCTCCTACATACGTCCCATAGCCCTCTGAAAAACATCCTAGAGCCCTCCTACACACAGCCCACAGCCCTCCTACACATGTCCCAGACCCACCTACACATGTCCCTGAGGCCTCCTACACACGTCATAGATCCCTCTTGCAAATATCTTAAAGCCCTCTTGAACAAGACCTAGACTCATACTTGACATGTGCTACATTCCTCCTATACACGTCATAAAGCCCTCCTACCCACGTCCTATAGCCCTCCGAAAAACATCCTAGAGCCCTCCTACAACACCCTACAGCCCTCATACACATGTCCCAGAGCCCTCCTACACATGTCCTAGAGCCGTCCTACACATGTCCTAGAGCCCTCCAACCCACTTCCTAGAGCCCCCCTGCACACGTTTTACAGCCATCCTGTAAACGTCCTAGATCCCTCCTGCAACCGTCACAGAGCCCTCCTCCACACGTCCTAGAGCCCTCCTTCACACATCCTCCACCCTCCTGCAAAGGTCCTACAACCCTCCTACACACGTTCAAAAGCCCTCCTACACACGTCCTACAGCCCTCATGCACACGTCCTACATCCGGCCTGCACAATTCACACATACCTCCTGCTCACATCTTTGAGTCCTCCTTCACAAGACCTAGAGCCCTCTTTCACACCTCCTACAACCCTCCTGCACACGTCATAGAGTCCTACTTCACATGTCCTTCAGCCCTACATTAAACGTCCTATATCCCTCCCACAAACGTCCTAGAGCCGTCCTACACATGTCCTACAGCCATCCATTACACATCCTACAACCTCCTGCACACGTCCTAGATCATCCGACACACAACTATGAGCCCTCCTACACAGGCCCTAGAGTCCTTTTGCACATGTCATAAAGCCTTCATACAAACATGCTAGAGCACTCTTTCAGCCATCTTACACCCTCCTGCACACGTCCTAGACCCTTAATTCACAAGTCCTGCAGCCCTTCTACGCATGTCCTAGACCCTCCTACAAACATCCTAGAGCCCTCCTCCAACGTCCTGGAGCACTCCTACACATGTCCTAGACCCCTCCTGCACATGTCCTACAGCCCTCGTGCACGTCCTACAGACTTCCTGCACACATTCTACAGTCCTCCTATACACGTCCCTGAGCCCTCCTACACACATCCTAGAGCCTTCCTGCACACGTCCTAATACCCTCTTGCACACGTCTTAAAGCCCTCTTGCAAACAACCTAGAGCCCTACTTGACACGTCCTACATTCCACTTATACAATTCATAAAGCCCTCCTACACACATCCTAGAGCCCTCCTTCATACATTTTCCACTCTCCTGCAAAGTCCTACAACCCTCCTACACACGATCAAAAGCCCCCCTACAAACGTCAACAGCCCTCATGCACAGGTCCTACATTCGGCCTGCACAATTCACACATACGTCCTGCTCACATATTTGAGTCCTCCTTCACAAGACCTAGAGCACTCTTTCACACATCCTACAACCTTCCTGCACAGGTCCTAGAGTCCTACTTCACACGTCCTTCAGCCCTCCCTCAAAAGTCCTACAGCCCTCCTAACAATATCCCAGAATCCTCCTACACACAACCTAGAGCCCTACAACACATGTCCTAGAGCCCTCCTTCACAAGTCCTACAGTCATCATGCACACGTCCTAGATCCTCCTACACACAACAAAGAGCACTCCTACACAGATCCTAGAGTCCTCCTGCACATGTCATAAAGCCCACGTACACACATCTAGAGCCCTCTTTCACGCGTCCTACATCCCTCCTGCACACGTTCGAGATCCTTAATTCACAAGTCCTGCAGCCCTCCTATGCATGTCCTAGACCCTCCTACACACGTCCTAGAGCTCTCCTACATGCGTCCTGGAGAACTCCTACACACGTCCTATACCCCGCCTGCTCACGTCTTAGAACCCTCCTGCACACGTCCTACAGACCTCCTGCACTTGTCCCAGAGCCCTCCTCAACACATCGTAGAGCTCTCATTCACGTTGTACAGCCGTCCTACACACGTTTTAGCACCCTACTACACACATCTTAGATCCCTCCTATACACATACTAGAGCACTACTACACACGTGCTACAGACCGCCTACACACCTCTTTCAGTTCTCCTGCACATGTCAAGAGCCATCGTGCATACATCATAGAGCCCTACTGCAAACGACCTGGAGCCTTCCTACACACGTACTAGAGCCCTCCTGCACATGACATAAAGCTCTCCTGCACACATCCTAGAGTTCTCCTGAACACGACCTACAGTCCTCTAGCACACGTCCTTGAGCCCTCCTTCACAAATCCTACAGTCCCGGTACACATGTAATTGAGCCCTCCTACACACTTCCTAGATCCCTCCTAAAAACGTATTTGAACCCTCCCACACACATCCTAGTCATCTCCTGCACACATCCTGCAGCTCTTTTTCACCCGTCTTACATCCCTTCTGCACATGTCCTAGAGCCTTAATTCACAAGTCCTGCAGCCCTCTAACACATGTCCTAGAACCCTCCTACACACATACTAGAACCCTCCTACACACATCCTGGAGCACGAATACACACGTCCTAGATCTCTCTTGCACACGTCCTACAACCATCCTGCACATGTCCTACAGACCTGCTGCACACACCCTACAGCCCGCCGCACATCCCTGAGCCCTCCTACACACATCCTGGAGCCCTCCAACACACGTCCTATTGCCCGCCTGTACATGTCCTACAACCCTCCTGCAAAGGTGCTAGAGACCTCTGCACACATAAGAGAGCCCTCCTAAACACATCCTAGAGACATCCTTAACATGTCTGACAGCCCTTCTGCAATCATCCTAGATCCTTCTACACACATCCTAGAGCCCTCCAACACAGATCCTAGATCCCTCTCGCACGTGTCATAAAGCCCTCGTATACACGTGCTAGAGGCCTCCGACGAACATCCTAAGCCCTCCTGCACACGAATTAGAGCCCTCCTGCACATATTCTGGAGCACTCCTACACACATCCTAGAGCTCTGCTTCACACGTCCTACAGCCCTCCATCACACATCTAAACCCTCCTTCACACAACCAAGAGCCCTCCTACACATGTCCTCGAGTGCTTGTGCACATGTCATAAACCTCTCGTACACTCGTTCTAGAGCCCTCCTTCACCCATCCTACATCCCTCCGGCACACATCCTAGAGCCTTAATTCACAAGTCCTGCCGCCCTGCTACGCACGTCGTAGGACCCTCCTAAACACATCCTAGAGACCTTCTATACACGTCCTTGAGCACTCCTACACATATCCTACAGCTCTCCTGCACACATCCTACACCCCCCTGCACATGTCTTACAGACCTCCTGAATACGTACCACAGCCCTCCTCCACATGTCACTGAGGCCTCCTACACAGGTCCTAGAGCCCTCCAGCACACATCTTAGAGCCCTCTTGCACACGTCTTAAAGCCCTCATGCACATGACCTATATCCCTGCTTGACACGTACCACATTAATCCTATACACGTCATAAAGCCCTCCTACACACGTCCTATAGCCCTCCGAAAATCATCCAAGAGCCCTCCTACACACATCCTACAGCCCTCCTACACATGTTCCAGAGCCTTCCTACACATGTCCTAGAGCCCTCCTACACATGTCCTAGAGCCCTCCAACCCACGTCCTAGAGCGCTCCTGCACACGTTTTACAGCCATCCTGCAAACTTCCTAGATCCCTCCTACACACGTCACAGAGCCCTCCTCCACACGTCCTAGAGCCCTCCTTCACACATCCTCCACCCTCCTTCAAAGGTCCTACAACCCTCCTACACACGTCCTAGAGCCCTCCTACACACATCCTAAAGCCCTCCATTACACATCCTACAACAACCTGCACACGTCCTAGATCCTTCGACACTAAATGAAGAGCCCTCCTACACAGGCCCTAGAGTCCTCCTGCACATGTCATAAAGCCCACGTACACACAAGCCCTCTTTCAGCCATCCTACATCCCTCCTATACACGTCCTAGACCCTTAATTCACAAGTCCTGCAGCCCTCCTACGCATATCCTAGACACTCCTACACACCTTCTAGAGCCCTCCTACAAAAGTCCTGGAGCACTCCTACACACATCGTAGACCTCTCCTTCACACGACCTACAGCCCTCCAGCACACATCCTAAATACTCCTTCACACAACCATGGGCCCTCCTACACATGTCCTAGAGTGTTTCTGCACATGTCATAAACCTCTCGTACACTCGTGCTAGAGCCCTCCTTCGCCCATCCTACATCCCTCCGGCACACGTCCTAGAGCCTTAATTCACAAGTCCTGGCGCCCTCCTACGCACGTCCTAGCACCCTCGTAAACACATCCTAGAGTCCTCCTACACACGTCCTGGAGCACTCCTACACATATCATACAGCTCTCCTGCACACATCATATGCCCCCCTGCACACGTCTTACAGACCTCCTGAACACGTCCCACAGCACTCCTCCACATGTCCCTGAGGCCTCCTACACAGGTCCTACAGCCCTCCTGCACACATCTTAAAGCCCTCTTGCACACGTCTTAAAGCCCTCTTGCACATGACCTAGAGCCCTACTTGACACGTGCTACATTCCTCCTATACACGTCATAATTCCCTCCTACACACGTCCTATAGCCCTTCGAAAAACATCCTAGAGCCCTCCAAAACACATCCTACAGCCCTCCTGCACATGTCCCAGAGCCCTCTTTCACATGTCCTAGAGCCCTCCAAACCACTTCCTAGAGCCCGGTGCACAAGTTTTACAGCCATCCTGCAAATGTCCTAGATCCCTCCGGCACACGTCACAGAACCCTCCTCCACACGTCCTAGAGCCCTCCTTCACACATCCTCCACCCTCCTGCAAAGGTCCTACAACCCTCCTACACACGTCCTAAAGCCCTCCTACACACGTCCTACAGCCCTCATGCACACTTCCTACATCCGGCCTGCACAATTCACACATACCTCCTGCTCACATTTTGAGTCCTCCTTCACAAGACCTAGAGCCCTCTTTCACACGTCCTACATCCCTCCTGCACACCTCCTAGAATCCTACTTCACACATCCTTCAGCCCTCCATCAACAGTCCTACATCCCTCCTACACACGTCCTAGAACCCTCCTACACATGTCCTACAGCCCTCCATTAGACGTCCTACAACCTGCTGCACACCTCCTAGATCCTCCGACACACAAGCAAGAGCCCTCCTACACAGGCCCTAGAGTCCTCCTGCACATGACATAAAGCCCTCGTACACAAATGCTAGAGACCTCTTTCAGCCATCCTACATCCCTTCTGGACACGTCCTAGACCCTTAATTCACAAGTCCTGCAGCCCTCCTATGCATGTCCTAGACCCTCATACACACGTCCTAGAGCCCTCATACACATGTCCTACAGCCCTCCATTACACATCCTACAACCTCCAGCACACCTCCTAGATCCTCCGACACACAACCAAGAGCCCTCCTACACAGGCCCTAGAGTCCTCCTTCACATGTCATAAAGCCCTCGTACACACATGCTAGAGCCCTCTTTCAACTGTCCTACATCCCTCCTGGACATGTCCTTGACCCTTAATTCACAAGTCCTGCAGCCCTCCTACGATGTCCTAGACCCTCATACACACGACCTAGAGCCCTCCTACAAACGTCCTAGAGCAGTCCTACACACGTCCAAGCCCCCTCCTGCACATGTACTACTGCCCCCATGCACATCCTACAGACCTCCTGCACACATTCTACAGTCCTGCTATACACGTCCTTGAGCCCTCCTACACATCCTAGACGCCTCCTGCCATGTCTTAAAACCCTCTTGCTCACGTCTTATAGCCCTCTTGCAAACACTGTAGAGCCCTACTTGACTCGTCCTACATTCCTCCTATACACATCATAAAGCCATCCTCCACACATCCTAGAGCCCACCTTCAAACATCCTCCACTCTCCTGCAAAGTCCTTCAACCCTCCTACACACGTTCAAAAGCCCTCATACACACGTCCTTCAGCCCTCATGCACACGTCCTACATCCGGCCTGCACAATTCACACATACCTCCTGCTCACATCTTTGAGTCCTCCTTCACAAGACCTAGAGCACTCTTACACACGTCCTAGACCCCTCCTGCACACGTCTTAGAACCCTCCTGCACACGTCTTAGAACCCTCCTGCACACGTCCTACAGACCTCCTGCACATGTCCCAGAGACCTCCTCAACACATCGTAGAGCTCTCATTCATGTTGTACAGCCATCCTACACACGTTTTAGCACCCTACTACACACATCTTAGATCCCTCCTATACACATACTAGAGCACTCCTACTCACGTGCTACAGACCGCCTACACACCTCTTTCACCCCTCCTGCACATGTCAAGAGCCATCGTGCACACATCATAGAGCCCTTCTGCAAACGACCTGGAGCTCTCCTACACACGTCCTAGAGCTCTCCTGCACATGACATAAAGCTCTGCTGCACACATCCTAGAGTTCTCCTGAACACGACCTACAGTCCTCTAGCACACGTCCTTGAGAACTTCTTCAGAAATCCTACAGCCCTGGTAGACATCTAATTGAGCCCTCCTACACACTTCCTAGATCCCTCCTAAACACGTATTAGAGCCCTCCCACACACATCCTAGTGATCTCCTGCACACGTCCTGCAGCTCTCCTTCACACGTCTTACATCCCTTCTGCACATGTCCTAGAGCCTTAATTCACAAGTCCTGCAGCCCTCCTAACGAAAGACCTAGAACCCTCCTACACACATACTAGAGCCCTCCTACACACATCCTGGAGCACGACTACACACGTCCTAGAGCTCTCCTGCACACGTCCTACAACCCTCCTGCACAAGTCCTACAGACCTCCTGCACATACCCTACAGCCCGCCCCACATCCCTTAGCCCTCCTACACACATCCTGGAGCCCTCCTACACATGTCCTAGTGCCCTCCTCTGCATGTCCTACAACCCTCCTGCAAAGGTGCTAGAGACCTCTGCACACATCAGAGAGCCCTCCTAAACATGTCCTAGAGACATCCTTAACATGTCTGACAACCCTTCTGCAATCATCCTAGATCCCTTCTACACACATCCTAGAGCCCTCCTACACAGATCCTAGATCCCTCACACACGTGTCATAAAGCCCTCGTACACACGTGCTAGAAGCCTCCTTCCCACATCCTACAGCCCTCCTGCACACGAATTAGAACCCTCCTGCACATGTCCTGGAGCACTCCTACACACATCCAAGAGCTCTCCTTCACACGTCCTACAGCTCTCCAGCACACGTCCTAGATCCTCTGACACACAACCAAGAGCCCTCCTACACAGGCCCTAGAGTCCTCATGCACATGTCATAAAGCCCTCGTACACACATGCTAGAGCCCTCTTTCAGCCATCCTCATCTCTCCTGCACACATCCTAGACCCTTAATTCACAAGTCCTGCAGCCCTCCTATACATGTCCTAGACCCTCCTACACACGACCTAAGCCCTTCTACAAACGTCCTGGAGCACCTCTACACACGGCCTAGACCCTTCCTGCACATGCCCTACAGTCCTCGTGCACATCCTACAGACCCCCTGCACACATTCCACAGTCATCCTATACACGTCCCTGAGCCCTCCTACACACAACCTAGACCGCTCCTGCACAAGTCTTAAAACCCTCTTGCACAAGTCTTAAAGCCCTCTTGCAAACAACCTAGAGCCCTACATGACACGTCCTACATTCCTCCTATACACTTCATAAAGCCCTCCTACACACGTCCTAGAGCCTCCTTCACACATCCTCCACTCCCCTGCAAAGTCCTTCAACCCTCCTACATACGTTATAAAGCCCTCCTACACACGTCCTACAACCCTCATGCACCCGTCCTACATGCGGCCTGCACAATTCACACATACCTACTTTTCACATCTTTGAGTCCTTCTTCACAAGAACTAGAGCACTCTTTCACACGTAGTACAACCCCTCCTGCACACGCCCTAGAGTCCTACTTCACACATCCTTCAGCCCTCCTTCAAATTCCTACAGCCCTCCTAACCATATCCCAGAATCCTCCTACACACGACCAAGATCCGTAGCACACATGTTCTAGAGCCCTCTTTCACAAGTCCTACAGCCCTCCTGCACAAGTCCTAGATCCTCCTACACACAACAAGAGCACTCCTACACAGATCCTAGAGTCCTCCTGCACATGTCATAAAGCCCACGTATACACATCTAGAGCCCTCTTTCACCTGTCCTATATCCCACCTGCACAAGTTCTAGATCATTAATTCACAAGTCCTGCAGCCCTCCTATGCATGTCCTAGACCCTCCTACACACGTGCTAGAGCTCTCCTACATAAGTCCTGGAGCACTCCTACACACGTCCTAGACCCCTCCTGCACACGTCTTAGAACCAGCCTGCACACGTCCTACAGACCTCCTGCACATGTCCCAGAGCCCTCCTCAACACATCGTAGAGCTCTCATTCACCTTGTTCAGCCATCCTACACGCGTTTTAGCACCCTACTACACACATCTTAGATCCCTCCTATACACATACTAGAGCACTCCTACACACGTGCTACAGACTGCCTACACACCTCTTTCAGCCCTCCTGCACATGTCAAGAGCCAACGTGCACACATCATAGAGCCCTTCTGCAAACGATGTGGAGCCTTCTACCCACGTCCTAGAGCCCTCCTGCACATGACATAAAGCTCTCCTGCACACATCCTAGAGTTCTGAACATGACCAACAGTCCCCTAGCACACGTCCTTGAGCCCTCCTTAACAAATCCTACAGCCCTGGTACACATGTAATTGAGCCCTCCTAACCACTTCCTAGATCCCTCCTAAACACGTATTAGAGCCCTCCCACACACATCCTAGTGATCTCATGCACACGTCCTGCAGCTCTCCTTCACACGTCCTACATCCCTACTGCACATGTCCTAGAGCCTTAATTCACAAGTCCTGCAGCCCTCTAACGCACATACTAGAACCCTCCTACACACATACTAGAGCCCTCCTACACACGTCCTGGAGCACTCCTACACATAACCTACAGCTCTCCTGCACAAATCCTACACCCCCCTGCACAAGTTTTACAGATCTCCTGAACACGTCCCACAGCCCTCCTCCACATGTTCCTGAGGCCTCCTACACAGGTCCTAGAGCCCTCCTGCACACATCTTAAAGCCCTCTTGCACACGTCTTAAAGCCCTCTTCCACATGACCTAGAGCCCTCCTTGACACATGCTACCTTCCTCCTATACACGTCAAAAAGCCCTACTAAACACGTCCTATAGGCCTCCGAAAAGCATCCTAGAGCCCTCCTACACACATCATACAGCCCTCCTACACATGTCCAGAGCCCTCCTACACATGTCCTAGAGCCCTCCTACACAAGTCCTAGAGCCCTCCAACCAACTTCCTAGAGCCCTCCTGCACAGGTTTAACAGCCATCCTGCAAACGTCCTTGATCCCTCCTGCACAAGTCACAGAGCCCTCCACCACACGTCCTAGAGCCCTCCTTCACCCATCCTCCACCCTTCTGCAAAGGTCCTACAACCCTCCTACACACGTCCTAAAGCCCTCCTACACATGTCCTACAGCCCTCATGTACACGTCCTACATCCGGCCTGCACAATTCACACATACCTCCTGCTCACATCTTTGAGTCCTCCTTCACAAGACCTAGAGCCCTCTTTACACATCCTACAACCCTCCTGCACACGTCCTAGAGTCCTACTTCACACGTCCTTCAGCCCTCCATCAAAAGTCTTATAGCCCTCCTACACACGTACTAGAGCCCTCGTACACATGTCCTACAGCCCTCCATTACATGTCCTACAACCTCCTGCACACATCCTAGATCCTCCGACACACAACCAAGAGCCCTCCTACACAGGCCCTAGAGTCCTCATGCACATGTCATAAAGCCCTCGTACACACATGCTAGAGCCCTCTTTCAGCCATCCTACATCTCTCCTGCACACATCCTAGACCCTTAATTCACAAGTCCTTCAGCCCTCCTACGCATGTCCTAGACCCTCCCACTCACGTACTAGAGCCCTCCTACAAACGTCATGGAGCACTCCTACACACGACCTAGACCCCTCCTGCACATGTCCTACAGCACTCGTGCACAACCTACAGACCTCCTGCACACATTATACAGTCCTCTTATACATGTCCCTGAGTCCTCCTACACACCTCCTAGAGCACTCCTGCACACGTCTTAAAACCCTCTTGCACACGTCTTAAAGCCCTCTTGCTAACAACCTAGAGCCGTACTTGACACGTCCTACATTCCTCCTATAAACTTCATAAAGTCCTCCTCCACACATCCTAGAGCCCTCCTTCACACATCCTCCACTCTCCTGCAAAGTCCTACAACCCTCCTACACACATCCTAAAGCCCTCCTACCATGTCCACAGCCCTCATGCACAAGTCCTACATCCGGCCTGCAAAATTCACCCATACCTCCTGCTCACATCTTTGAGTCCTCCTTCACAAGACCTAGAGCTGTCTTTCACACGTCCTACAACCCTCCTGCACGCGTCCTAGATTCCTACTTTACACATCCTTCACCCCTCCATCAAAAGTCCTACAGCACTCCTAACCATATCCCAGAATCCTCCTACACACGAACTAGAGCCCTACCACACATGTCCTAGAGCCCTCCTTCACAAGTTTTACAGCCCGCCTGCACACATTCTAGATCCTCCTACACACAACAAAGAGCACTCCTACACATATCCTAGAGTCCTCCTGCACATGTCATAGCCCAGGTACACACATCTAGAGCCCTCTTTCACCCGTCCTACACCACTCCTGCCCAAGATCTAGATCCTTAGTTCACAAGTCCTGCACCCCTCTAACACATGTCCTAGAACCCTCCTACACACATACTAGAGCCCTCCTACACACATCCTGGAGCACGAATACACACGTCCTAGATCTCTCTTGCACACGTCCTACAACCATCCTGCACATGTCCTACAGACCTGCTGCACACACCCTACAGCCCGCCGCACATCCCTGAGCCCTCCTACACACATCCTGGAGCCCTCCAACACACGTCCTATTGCCCGCCTGTACATGTCCTACAACCCTCCTGCAAAGGTGCTAGAGACCTCTGCACACATAAGAGAGCCCTCCTAAACACATCCTAGAGACATCCTTAACATGTCTGACAGCCCTTCTGCAATCATCCTAGATCCTTATACACACATCCTAGAGCCCTCCTACACAGATCCTAGATCCCTCTCCCACGTGTCATAAAGCCCTCGTACACACGTGCTAGAGGCCTCCGACGAACATCCAAAGCCCTCCTGCACACGAATTAGAGCCCTCCTGCACATGTTCTGGAGCACTCCTACACACATCCTAGAGCTCTCCTTCACACGTCCTATAGCCCTCCATCACACATTCTAAACCCTCCTTCACACAACCAAGAGCCCTCCTACACATGTCCTCGAGTGCTTGTGCACATGTCATAATCCTCTCGTACACTCTTTCTAGAGCCCTCCTTCACCCATCCTACATCCCTCCTGCACACATCCTAGAGCCTTAATTCACAAGTCCTGCTGCCCTCCTACGCACGTCCTAGAACCCTCCTAAACACATCCTAGAGACCTCTTACACACATCTTGGAGCACTCCTACACATATCCTACAGCTCTCCTGCACATATCCTACACCCCCCTGCACACGTCTTACAGACCTCCTGAACACATCCCACAACCCTCCTCCAAATGTACCTGAGGCTTCCTACACAGGTCCTAGAGCCCTCCTGCGCACATCGTAAAGCCCTCTTGCACATGTCCTAAAGCCCTTTGCACATGACCTACAGACCTCCTTGACACATGCTACATTTCTCCTATACACGTCATAAAGACCTCCTACACACGTCCTATAGCCCTCCGAAAAAAATCCTAGAGCCCTCCAAAACACATCCTACAGCCCTCCTACACATGTACAAGAGCCCTCATACACATGTCCTAGAGCCCTCCAATCCACTTCCTAGAGCCCTCCTGCACACGTTTTACAGCCATCCTGCAAACGTCGTAGATCCCTCCTGCACACATCACAAAGCCCTCCTCCACACGTCGTAGAGCCCTCCTTCACACATCCTCCACCTTCCTACAAAGGTCCTACAACCCTCCTACACATGTCGTAAAGCCCTCCTACACACGTCCTACAGCCCTCCTGCACATGACATAAAGCTCTCCTGCACACATCCTAGAGTTCTCCTGAACACCACCTACAGTCCTCTAGCACAGGTCCTTGAGCCCTCCTTCACAAATCCTACAGTCCTGGTACACATGTTATTGAGCCCTCCTACACACTTCCTAGATCCCTCCTAAACACGTATTAGAGCCCTCCCACACACATCCTAGTGATCTCCTGCACACGTCCTGCAGCTCTCCTTCACATGTCTTACATCCCTTCTGCACATGTTCTAGAGCCTTAATTCACAAGTCCTGCAGTCCTCTAATGCACGTCCTAGAACCCTCCTGCACACATACTAGAGCCCTCCTACACATATCCTGTAGCACGATTACACACGACATAGAGCTCTCATGCACACGTCGTACAACCCTCCTACACATGTCCTACAGCCCACATGCACACGTCCTATATCCGGCCTGCACAATTCACACATCCCTCCTGCTCACATCTTTGAGTCCTCCTTCACAAGACCAAGAGCCCTCTTTCACACGTCCTACAACCCTCCTGCACACGTCCTAGAGTCCTACATCACACGTCTTTCAGCCCTCCATCAAAAGTCCTACAGCCCCCTACACACGTCCTAGAGCCCTCCTACACATGTCCTACAGCCCTCCATTACACGTCCAACAACCTCCTGCACACGTCCTAGATCCTCCGACACACAACCAAGAGCCCTCCTACACAGGCCCTAGAGTCCTCCTGCACATGCCATAAAGCCCTCGTACACACGCGCTAGAGCCCTCATTCAGCCATCCTACATCCCTCCTGCACACGTGCTAGACCCTTAATTCACAAGTCCTGCAACCCTCCTACGCATATCCTAGACACTCCTACACACGTCCCTGAGCCCTCCTACACACATTCTAGAGTCCTCCTGCACACGTCTTAAAACCCTCTTGCACACGTCTTAAAGCACTCTTGCAAACATCCTAGAGCCCTACTTGACACGTCCTACATCCGTCCTATACACTTCATAAAGCCCTCCTCCACACATCTTAGAGCCCTCCTTCACACATCCTCCACTCTCCTGCAAAGTCCTACAACCCTCCTACGCACGTTCAAAAGCCCTCCAACACTTGTCCTACAGCCCTCATGCACACATCCTACATCCGGCCTGAACAATTCACACATACCTCCCGCTCACATGGTTGAGTCCTCATTCACAAGACCTAGAGCGCTCTTTCACACTTCCTACCACCCTCCTGCACATGTCCTAGAGTCCTAATTCATACGTCCTTCAGCCCTCCTTCAAAAGTCCTACAGCCCTCCTAACCATATCGCAGAATCCTCCTACACACGAACTAGAGCCCTACCACACATGGCCTATAGCCCTCCTTCACAAGTCCTACAGCCCTCCTGCACACGTCCCAGATCCTCCTACACACAACAAAGAGCACTCCTACACAGATCCTAGAGTCCTCCTGCACATATCATAAAGCCCACGTACACACATCTAGAGCCCTCTTTCACGCATCCTACATCACTCCTGCAGAAGTTCTAGATCCTTAATTCACAAGTCCTGCAGCCCTCCTATGCATGTCCTAGACCCTCCTACACTCATCCTAGATCTATCCTACGTACGTCCTGGAGCACTCCTACACACGTCCTAGACCCCTCCTGCACACGTCTTAGAACCCTCCTGCACACGTCTTAGAACCCTCCTGCACACGTCCTACAGACCTCCTGCACATGTCCCAGAGACCTCCTCAACACATCGTAGAGCTCTCATTCATGTTGTACAGCCATCCTACACACGTTTTAGCACCCTACTACACACATCTTAGATCCCTCCTATACACATACTAGAGCATTCCTACACACGTGCTACAGACCGCCTACACACCTCTTTCACCCCTCCTGCACATGTCAAGAGGCATCGTGCACACATCATAGAGCCCTTCTGCAAACGACCTGGAGCTCTCCTACACACGTCCTAGAGCCCTCCTGCACATGACATAAAGCTCTGCTGCACACATCCTAGAGTTCCCCTGAACAGGACCTACAGTCCTCTAGCACACGTCCTTGAGCCCTCCTTCACAAATCCTACACCCCTGGTAGACATTTAATTGAGCCCTCCTACACACTTCTTAGATCCCTCCTAAACACGTATTAGAGCCCTCCCACACATACCTCCTGCTCACATCTTTGAGTCCTCCTTCACAAGACCTAGAGCACTCTTTCACACGTCCTACAACCCTCCTGCACACGTCCTAGAGTCCTAATTCACACGTCCTTCAGCCCTCCTTCAAAAGTCCTACAGCCCCCCTAACCATATCCCAGAATCCTCCTACACACGACCTAGAGCCCTACCACAAATGTCCTAGACCCCTCCTTCACAAGTCCTACAGCACTCCTGCACACGTCCTAGATCCTCCTACACACAACAAAGAGCACTCCTAAACAGATGCTGGAGTCCTCCTGCACATGTCATAAAGCCCACGTACACACATCTAGAGCCCTCTTTCACGCGCCCTACATCCCTCCTGCACAAGTTCTAGATCCTTAATTCACAAGTCCTGCAGCCCTCTTATGCATGACCTAGACCCTCCTACACACATCCTAGAGCTCTCCTACACACGTCCTGTGGCACTCCTAAGCACGTCTTACATCCCTTCTGCACATGTCCTAGGGCCTTAATTCACAAGTCCTGCAGCCCTCTAAAGCACGTCCTAGAACGATCCTACACACATACTAGAGCCCTCCTACACACATCCTGGAGCATGACTACACACGTCCTAGAGCTCTCCTGCACACGTCCTACAACCCTCCTGCACATGTCCTACAGACCTCCTGCACACACCCTACAGCCCGCCCCACATCCCTGAGCCCTCGTACACAAATGCTGGAGCCCTCCTACACATGTCCTAGTGCCCTCCTGTACATGTCCTAGAACCCTCCTGCAAAGGTGCTGGAGACCTCTGCACACATCAGAGAGCCCTCCTAAACACGTCCTAGAGACATCCTTAACATGTCTGACAGCCCTTCTGCAATCATCCTAGATCCTTTCTACACACATCCTAGAGCCCTCCGACACAGATCCTAGATCCCTCCCGCACCTGTCATAAAGCCCTCGTACACACGTGCTAGAGGCCTCCTTCCCACGTCCTACAGCCCTCCTGCACACGAATTAGAGCCCTCCTGCACATGTCCTGGAGCACTCCTACACATATCCTAGAGCTCTCCTTCACACGTCCTACCTCCCTCCAGCACACATCCTAAATCCTCCTTCACACAACCAAGAGCCCTCCTACACATGTACTAGAGTGTTTCTCCATATGCCATAAACATCTCATACACTCGTGCTAGAGCCCTCCTTCACCTATCCTACATCCCTCCGCACACATCCTAGAGCCTTAATTAACAAGTCCTGCCGCACTCCTACGCATGTCCTAGGACCCTCCTAAACACATCCTAGAGACCTCCTTCACACGTCATGGAGCACTCCTACACATATCCTACAGCTCTCCTGCACACATGCCACACCCCCCTGCACACGACTTACAGACCTCCTGAACACGTCCCACAGCCCTTCTCCACTTGTCCCTGAGGCCTCCTCCACAGTCCTAGAGCCCTCCTGCAAATATCTTAAACCCCTCTTGCACATGTCTTAAAGCCCTCTTGCACATGACCTAGAGCCCTACTTGACACTTGCTATATTCCTCCTACACACGTCATAAAGCCCACATACACACGTCCTACAGCCCTCAGAAAAACATCCTACAGTCCTCCTACACATGTCCCAGAGCCCTCCTACATATGTCCTAGAGCCCTCCTACACATGTCCTAGAGCCCTCGTACACATGTCCTAGAGCCCTCCAACCCACTTCCTAGAGCCCTCCTGCACAGGTTTTTACAGCCATCCTGCAAACGTCCTAGATACCTCCTGCACACCTCACAGAGCCCTCCTCCACACGTCCTAGAGCCCTCCTTCTCACATCCACCACCCTCCTGCAAAGGTCCTATAACCCTTCTACACACATCCTAAAGCCCTCCTAAATTTGTCCTACAGCCCACATGCACACATTCTACATCCAGCCTGCACAATTCACACATACCTCCGGCTCACATCTTTGAGTCCTCCTTCACAAGACCTAGAGCACTTTTTCACACGTACTACTACCCTCCTGCACACGTCCTAGAGTCCTACTTCACACGTCCTTCAGCTCTCCTTCAAAAGTCCTACAGCCCTCCTAACCATATCCCAGAATCCTCCAACACACGACCTAGAGCCCTACCACATATGTCCTAGAGCCCTACTTCACAAGTCCTACAGCCATCCTGCACATGTCCTAGATCCTCCTACACAAAATAAAACGCACTCCTACACAGATCCTAGAGTCCTCCTGCACATGTCATAAAGCCCACGTACACACATCTAGAGCCCTCTTTCACGCGTCCTACATCCCTCCTGCACAAGTTCTAAATCCTTAATTCACAAGTCCTGCAGCCCTCCTATGCATGTCCTAGACCCTCCTACACACGTCCAAGAGCTCTCCTACATACGTCCCGGAGCACTCCTACACACGTCCTAGACCCCTCCTGCACACGTTTTAGAACCCTCCTGCACACGTCATACACACCTCCTGCACATGTCCCAGAGCCCTCCTCAACACATCGTAGAGCTCTCATTCATGTTGTACAGCCGTCCTACACACGTTTTAGCACCCTACTACACTCATCTTAAATCCCTCTTACACACATACTAGAGCACTCCTACACACGTGCTACAGAACGCCTACACACCTCTTTCAGCCCTCCTGCACATGTCGAGAGCCATCATGCACACATCAAAGAGCCCTTCTGCAAACGACCTGGAGCCCTCCTACACACGTCCTAGAGACCTCCTGCACATGACATAAAGCTCTCCTGCACACATCCTAGAGTTCTCCTGAACACGACCTACAGTCCTCTAGCACAGGTCCTTGAGCCCTCCTTCACAAATCCTACAGCCCTGGTACACATGTAATTGAGCCCTCCTACACACTTCCTAGATCCCTCCTAAACACGTATTAGAGCCCTCCCACACATATCCTAGTGATCTCCTGCACACGTCCTGCAGCTCTCCTTCACACGTCTTACATCCTTTCTGCACATGTCCTAGAGCCTTAATTCACAAGTCCTGCAGCCCTCTAACGCACATCCTAGAACCCTCCTACACACATACTAGAGGCCTCCTACACACATCCTGGAGCATGACTACACACGACCTAGAGCTCTCCTGCACACGTCTTTCAACCCTCCTGTGCATGTCCTACAGACATCCTGCACACACCCTACAGCCCGCCCCACATCCCTGAGCCCTCCTACACACATCCTGGAGCCCTCCTACACTCGTCCTACTGCCCTCCTGTACATGTCCTACAGCCCTTTCCAAAGGTGCTAGAGACCTCTGCACACATCAGAGAGCCCTCCTAAACACGTCCTAGAGACATCCTTAACATGTCTGACAGCCCTTCTGCAATCATCATAGATCCCTTCTACACACATCCTAGAGCCCTACTACACAGATCCTAGATCCCTCCCGCACGTGTCATAAAGCCCTCGTACACACGTGCTAGAGGCCTCCTTCCCATGTCCTACATCCCTCCTGCACACGAATTAGATCCCTCCTGCACATGTCCTGGAGCACTCCTACACACATCTTAGAGCTCTCCTTCACATGTCCTACAGCCCTCCAGCACACATATTAGATCCTCCTACACACAACCAAGAGCCCTCCTACACATGTACTAGAGTCCTCCTGCACATGTTATAACCCACTCGTACATATATGCTAGAGCCCTCCTTCACCCATCCTACATCCCTCCTGCACACATCCTAGAGCCTTAATTCACAAGTCCTGCAGACCTCCTACACAATCCTAGAGTCTTAATTCACAAGTCCTGCAGCCCTCCTACGCACATGCTAGAACCTTCCTGCACACATCCTACAGTCCACATTCACAAGTCGAACAGCCCTCCTACACACGTCCTAGAGCCCTCTGGCACATGCCCTACAACCTTCCTGCAAAGGTACTAGAACCCTCTTGCACACATCAGAGAGCCCTCGTTCAATGTCCTACAGCCATCTTACAAACCTTCTAGAGACCTCCTGCACATCCTACAGCCCTACTTCACAAGTCCTGCAGCCCTCCTACACACGTTCTAGAACCCTCCTAACACATGTTAGAGCCCTCCTACACACGTCCTGGAACACTCCTACACATATTCTAGAGCTCTCCTGAACATGTTCTACAGCCCTCCTGCACATGTCCTACAACCTTCCTGCACACATCCTACACACCTCCTGCACACGTCCTACAGCCCTCCTACTCACGTCCCTGAGCCCTCAGACACACGTCCTACAGTTTTTCAGCACACATCCTACAGCACTCTTTCACATGTACTACAGCCCTCCTTCACCCGTCCTATAGCTCTACTTCACACATACTACAGACCTCCTGAACAAGTCCTACAGCCCTCCTACACATGTCCTAGAGCCCTCTTGCACATGTCCTACAACCATCCTGCAAAGGTACTAGAGCCCTCCTGCACACATCAGAGATCCCTCGTTCATACGTCCTACAGCCATCCTGCAAAAGACCTAGAGTCCTCCTAAACACGTCCTAGAGTCCTCTTACACACGTCCATAAGCCCTCCTGCACATGTCCTACAACCCTTCTGCAAAGGTACTAGAACCTCCTGCACACATCAGAGAGCCCACCTTCAACGTCCTACAGCCATCTTACAAACCTTCTAGAGTCCTCCAGCACACGTCCTACAGCCCTCCTTCACAAGTCCTAAATCCCTCCTGTACACGTCCTAGATCCTTAATTCACATTTCCTGCAGCCCGCCTACGCATGTACTAGACCCTACTACACACGTCCTAGAGCCCTCCTACATACATCCTGGCACACTCCTACACACGTCCTAGACTCCTCCTGCACACGTAGTACAGCCCTCCTGCACACATTCTACAGACCTCCGGCACACGTCCTACTGCCCTCCGATACACGTCCCTGAGCCCTCCAGCACACATACCTGAGCCCTTGTTCAAATGTCCTAGAGCCCTCCTACATACATCCTAGTGTCTTTCT
>JAJEJO010061254.1:0-20489 GCA_020662805.1 Glaucomys volans | reverse complement strand
CAGGCATGCAGCATCTGGCAGTGAGGTGTGGGCTCCCCCAACGGCACACTCGGCCGCCTTCCCTGGCTGCGTGGCTCCCTGCCACACTCCCCTCTCGTTTCCTGTGTCTTCTGTGAGCCTCCTGATTCAGAGGATGCCGTTTCTGTCACTGCTGAATTCCCCAGGCCTAGAACATGGCTGGGCGCATAGTAGGTGCTCAACAAATACTGACAGAGAGACAGACGGCGAGGTCAGGGCAGAAGGCACACGGGCTGCCCCAGGGCCTGCAGTGGACAGCAGTGCCCCGCACGCAGCCCTCTGCTCCTGGGCCTCAGCAGACGGATCCGAGTGCAGACTGACCCCGACAAGGGGAGGCTGGCGACGTCAGGTGGGGAATGAACAGAGTTGGAGCCAGGGCCTCTTGACCCCGACAGAGACGGGAGAGGAGGCCATGGACAGACCGAAGAAGAAGAGAACCTGCAAAACAGTCCCAAAGCCCCAGGGGCCTGGGAGCAGCTGCAGAAGAGGGTCCTGGACAGCATGGAGGCCAGTTCAGGACACACCCGCCCAGTACTGCATGGCAGGGTCCACGCTGCCTGGCCGGCCGGCCCTCACAAGTGCCCAGGGCTCTGCCTCCTTCAGTGTCACTGAGTCTGAACAGCGACGCAGCTCCACGGACAGGCTTCCCCGCACTCGGGGCAGAGCTGGGAGTGGAGGGTGCAGGAGAGGGAGCACCGAGTTCCCAGCACCCTTAGCCACCCCAAATACATGCGTTTAACACTCAATTGGGTGCTTAATGGGCTTGCCTTAGCAGGCCTATTAGATTTAAAGAGATGTGCGTAATGAGTTATTGCACATTAATTATAAATACCTATTGGCTATTAAAATCACATTCCAAGGGCTGCACCTGTTCTAGGTTTGCCTAAACCTTGCCCAGTTTGTGTTTGACTTGACAAAAAGACACTCTGATAAAAACAAGGTGAAGCTGTCTCCTTCTGCAGTGCACAAGGTAGACTGCAGGCCCTGATCTCCCCGGTGCCTGGGTACCTCCCCGGAGCAGCACAAGACCTGGTGAAACCCCCGCGTTTTAAGGTGCTTAGCGCACGCACACCAAAGCCCTCCCGCTGCATGATGGAAACCCCGCCTATGCACACAAAGAACCTGCCAGCCCCTCAGGCCCCGGGGGGCCGTTCCTGCCAGAGCTGGTGGAGGCCCTGGAAAGGAGAGGAGGTGAGGTACTGGCTCTGGGAGGACCAGGGGTCGCAGCAGGTCCCCTCACTCTTGGCCTTCCTCCTGGAGCCCTCTCTAGCCCTCCACCCTGGAGCCGAAGCCAGCTGCTTCCTCTCACCCAGCGAAGGCCGAGTGTCCCCCAGTGTCCCCAGCCCTGAGCTGCAGACAGGTGGGCTGTGGACGTGGGTGCCGCGGGTTTCCTTTGATATGGGCGGGTGTCAGCCACACACCTGAGCCAGGCGCTTGCTGAAGGTCACCAGACTCTCCTTCCGATTTCTCTTTAGCTCATACAGCGACTGTCAACCGTGGCTCCTCAATAAATGAGTGTTGATCCCTTTGCTGAAACTCTGCCCCCTTTAATCCAACGCCACTACAATGCGTGGTGGGCCTGGGCGGCTCGGAGGTGGAGGAAGCCCTGGGTTCCCCCAGCACCTCACAAAGGTACAACGAAGCCCTTTGGAACCCTCTTCTCTTGCACTGAATCTTTAATTTACCCCGAGGACATCTGTGAGGCTGGATCCCGGGACGAACTCTGGGCTGACACCAGGGAAGGCAGCCTTCGGGAGGCTCCCGCTGAGGGACTCCCCACACCCCAGATTCAAACTAAACAGCCACGTTTGAAACAATGGAGACGGGTGGACAAAGCCCCGCCCGTCCTCTAACTGTCCCCTGTTGGCTGGGCCCACCCAGGTGCCACAGACGCTGTCCTCGGCCAGGCCCCTTCCCTCTTGGGTGCAGCGTTCACTGAGTGGCAGGGCCTCCGTGGGCAGCAGGGCTGCCATGGCCCACAGGGCTGCCCTCCACAGGAGCAGAGCCTCTCGCTCCTGTCCGCACGCCCTTCCCCTGGTGCTGCTGCTCAGGCTTGTCTCCATGGGCCTGGGAGGAGTCCCTCCCTCCTTGGGCCCCGGTTCTTCCCATGGTCAGGCCAGGAGTCCAGCGGCTAGCGCTCGCTTCAGGACACGGGCAGAGCCTCTGATGCCCACAGAAAGGATCCGAGCAGGCGAGCCACCAGACGTGTGCAGAGGGCTGCGGGGTCACCCCAGCGAACGGCCAGATGCTCCACACATGGCCCGCGCAGGCCGGGAGCTGTGGTCACTGGACGAGTCTTCCAGGAACCCCAGAGGGACACGGACACTGGAGAGTGTCCTGGGAGGGGACTTGCATCTTGAATATTCAGAATTTTTCTAAAAAAAATCTTTGAAGTCCAGTGAGACACAGTGAAACAGCACTGGGTTGGGCCTGTGGCCACCTGTCACTCACTCACTGGCCATGCAGCTCTGCAGCCACCTGTCACTCACTCACTGGCCTTGTGGCTCTGCAGCCACCTGTCACTCACTCACTGGCCATGCAACTCTGCAGCCACCTGTCACTCACAGCCACGTGGCCCCCAGCATGTTGCTGAGTCCCTTGGGGCCTTCATTCGCCCATCTGGACGGGGAGCTGGGCTTCCTGGCTGCCTGGGTCCCTGCTGCCCTGCAGCTCTGCAGCTGTCCCCCACTCTGCCATCGGGGAGGATGCCCATTCTGGCCTGGCTCAGTCCAGTGCATCTGGACCCTGAGAAGTGCAGGTCAGAGGGCGGGCGCTGTGCTTGGGACCCTCCCCTGGAGGGACGTGCTGCCTGCACACAGCTCAGAGTGGGACCCAGTGCCCTGTGCAGGGAGGTGGACCTGAAGGACAGCCTGCTCGCTGCCCATGTGCTCCGGGAGGGCGTCACCCTGCAATCTTCGCGTCTCTGAGCCCTCAGAGCCATCTCCTCCTGGGCTGCAGTCACGCTAGCTCCCCGGTCCTCCCGCACCTTGGTCTCACTCCCCCCGACAGCCCTTGGTCTCCCCTGGTGGCTCCCCTGCTTTTCCAGATGCTGCCAACACACCACGTCTGGGTCCTGGTTTCTTCCAACTCAAAACCTCCTGCAGGGTCTCACTGCACCTGGCCTTCCTGAGCATTCACTGGTTGTCCATAGAGGCCACTGTAATTGAGTCAGTGAATTTGGGTCACCACACAAGATTGTCCCTAGTTCGCAGGTGTTTGACCTCCTTCAGCAGCTGTACCCTCTCTCCAGAAAGCTTGGCTTGAGTACATAGCATGTGCTGTCCACCTGGACGCCTGGACTAGAAGGATAAGGTATGAATTCACTGGAAAATGGCATAGGACACGCCATTTCCCTCCAGGCCTTGACTGTCAGCAGCTGGGAAGACCTGGGAGTGGCTTCGCATAGGAGAGCGTGGAGCTGGTGATGTGACGGGGGCCCCGGGGTGCCGAGGCTGGTGGACGGCTGAAAGCAGGACAAAGCCCGCTGTCTCCTTACTGCCTCACTCTCGGTGCTGACCCTTCTCACTGCCGCACACGGGCCTACTGACTGTTGGGGAGTGCTCCCCTCGAGCTGGGGGTGCTCCCCCGAAGCTGGGAGTGCAGGTGCCTCAGCCTGAGTGAGCCTGAGCCGTCCCCACCCCTTCAAGACCGAGTCTGGACCTGCAGGACATTCACCTGTCAGCGTCCACAGCATCAGGAACCCTGGGTGTGTGCCTGGAATCATCCAGGGTCAAGGTCCAGGGGTCAGCACCCTGAGTGCCAAGTGGAAACCGCCCCTCCAGGGAGAAGGACTTCTCCAGGGCCACCTCTCAGCCGGAACTGCGAGAGTGGTCGAGACCAGGCTCTGACCAAGTGGCCATCCCTCTGGGGCAGAGCTCCTCTCCTGCTTCCCACCCAGACCTTCTCTGCTGGTCTTGGGGTTGAGTGGCCAGGCCTGGCTTGCTGGGACCCCTGGAGCTGGGCAGACTGGGACCCGGGAACAGGGACTCCTTTCCTCAAGGCCATGCCCAGGACATTCTCTCCAATGAGCCAGTTTTGCTCATTGGTGGCTGGTTTCCATTCTCCACCTGGATATCTGCAGAGGGATGTCGAGAGAGAGCAGAGGACAGACGGGCTCTGGCAGGGCCCGCCTCGCTGTGAGCACGATGGGCAGTGCACAGTCCAGCGTGAGGCCAGGCCCAGAACTCTCCTCTGCCAGCCCTGCAGGCCTTCGAGCCCTGGGTCTCAGAGTAGGAGACACGTGTCTCCCGGGTCCACACCTCGGAGCGCCATCTCACCTGGTGCGAATGCAGTGTGCTGTGCCTGCCGGACACGGCCACGGCCTCCTCTGCCTGCGGGGTGGAGTCCAGGCTGCTCACGGGGCGGCTGCAGCGCAACCGCTCCCCTCTCACCTCCTTCGTGCCCTCCCCACACCCATGCTGTCGTCCCCATCCTCCCACACCCATCCCAGCGCCCAGGGTCCTCATACTGCCTGCACTTGGGACATGCCTGCTGACGACCCCACTCGCCCTGTCAGTCCCTGGCGATGTTGGTGCTGGTGGTGACGTCTGGGTTGTGTTCCTCTGGATAGCCCTGACTTCCCTCAGGCGACAGGCTGCTGTCTGCACCGCCAGGCCCGCCATGTAGCCTCCACCCCTCCCTCCACATAGAGCTCTGCCTGCTTCCCTGTGTGGCCCCGGCCCGAGGGCCCCTGAGGACGGTGCCCAGTCCCTGCGGGGTCAGTGCTGGAGCCCCCAGACACAGGGTGCCTGGAAGTGACCACAGGGCCAGCAGGTGGACAGCTGGTCAGGGCTCTCCCGGTGGGCGGGGCACACCCACAGGAGGTCACGGATGGGAAGTCCCATGGTGTGGCGTCTTCCTGTGGGGTCCCTCGGTCCCACGCCCAGGGCACCCCCAGGTGATGCCGCAGAAGCCACCACGCCGCTCTGCTGCCTGGCCTTCCTTCACCGTCGTCTCCACGCGTGGTCACCTCAGACAGGGTGCTCACCTGGTCACGAGTTCAGGGCTCTCGTTTGGGGTCCCTGTGTCACTGCGTGCCGAGCCCATGCTGGTCATCCTTGCTCGGTTCCACGGCCTAGTCTCTGGACGGGAGCTGTCCTGGCTCCCTGGGTGGGGACCGGGGAGCATCCTAGTCTCATCACCCATCACCGCCGCCTCCCGAGAGTCAGTGCCTTCTGCCGACAGACACTTCACCGTTACGTGTTAGGCCTGTTGGCTTCTGCTTCAGGGCTGCCTGCTGCCACCTGTCCCCTGCTTGTGAGAGCAAGCAGGAGCTCGGGTGCCCACCCACACTAGATCGTGCATTAAGAGCAACTGCCAGAGGATCAAATGCGCACAGACTCTGAGCCCGGCATTGGGAAGGCACAAAGCCTCCTTCCTGGGCTCCTACCCTGGGAGGGTTGGTCAGGACAAGGGGCAAGTGGCAGGCCCTCAGGGGTCGCGGCCCTGCGGCAGGTGTGACTGGGCACCATGACACCTTCCTGGCCTGCTCTCCACAGGGCCCACAGCCTTCCAGGGATGCTGGTGGTGCTCTAGTCTTCGCTGACTTTAAAACCAGCGCCTCTGCTCATCCCTTGGTGCCTGTGGTGTGTTAATTGCAACCCTCTGCCTAGTGGTTGCAGCACGATGTGCTGTTCAGCCACACACCGGATGCGGCGTGCGCTGGGGAAACAGAAAAGCCCGCTTCCAAACCCGGTTCTCAGCGGGAGCTCCAGCGAAACCCGTAGTCGGGAAGGCCGTGATTTCTGTGCCGTGCAATTACACCCTGCGGAAAACACACCGCTGGCGTGCGGTCCTGCCAGCTGCCCACGATGACAGGAAACAGCCAGCAGTCGGTGCTGGCGAGGGACGGAGCCCTGAATCATCTCCCTGTAGGCAGAGGGCTCTGGGCTTGGTTCCACACTGCACTCAGAAGAAGAAATCCTCCTCAAACTTCAGCAATGGAGTTTCTCCTGCACGTGGTAGAGGCGTGGGGAGGAGGTGGGGTGGGGGGCAGAGCACCAGGCATAGGCTCGTCCCCAGCTGCACCCCTGGTGCCAACACTCGCCAGGCCATCACTGGGGTCAGTTCCCACCACACCCACCCGGGAGACAAGAGCAAGCCTGTCCTCTCAGCTGCTGCTCATGACAGCCCCGCCCTAGCGCCTCTGCCCCACATCTCCTCCCTACACACCAGCCTTCAGTGCTCTCTCCCACCAAGCACACCTGAAGTGCACCTGCGGGAAGGTGCTCTGTGCAGTGCTCCATGCAGATGCTCCAGGAAGTGCTCCAGAAGGTCCTCCAGGGGGTGCTCCAGGAGATGCTCCATGCAGGTGCTCCAGGAGGTCCTCCAGGAGGTGCTCCAGGAGGTGTTCCAGGAAGTTCTCCAGAAGCTCCTCCAGGAGGTGCTCCAGGAGATGCTCCATGCAGGTGCTCCAGGAGGTCCTCTAGGAGGCACTCCAGGAGGTGTTCCAGGAAGTTCTCCAGAAGGTCCTCCAGGAGGTGCTCCAGGAGGAGCTCCAGGAAGTTCTCCAGAAGCTCCTCCAGGAGGTGCTCCAGGAGGTGCTCCACGCAGGTGCTCCAGTCAGCTGCTCAGTTCATTCAGCTGCTCCACCAGGTGCTTCAGGCCCAACGGGGAACACTGTGGGGATGCTGGTGCTGCTTCCTACCTGCTTCCCTGCAGTTTGACCTTCATTGTAAGAGCCGGGACCTGCCAGGCATGATGCCAACAGCAGAGCTACGGCACAGCAGAGCTCCTTTGGCCTGGTCCCAGGTGATCAGCAAGGCTCATCGAGCATCTAGGCCTCACGTACTGACCTTGCGGCTGTAGTGGGTGGGTCCACAGGAGCCTCGCGGTGCCTGGCTAGGAGAGGGGACTCTGGAGAGATCAGAATCTGAAGTCAGAATCTGAACACAGGCACCTTGAGAGTACCGGTCAGTCCCCGTGTGTGAAACACCTGGAAGGCCAGCACAAGGCAAGAGCCGTCCAGCACGTCTGCTGCTGAGTGGCTGTGGGTGTATTCCGAGGTCTGGACGACTGAGCCGCTGGCTGGGAATTCCTTGGACCCTGTGGGCAGCTCCGTGAACGTGCAGAGCTTTATGAGATTTCGTGGGGGAATTTTATGGAATTCCTTAGGAAACGAAAAATGACTCGGCAAATACCCTTTTCCCCCAGGAAAATCACAGCATAGGAAGGATTAAGAACGCCATGCCAATTGCTTCCCTAGAGAAGGACCTGAAATGGAGGCTACGTGAGGGACGAGGGAAGGAGGGGAACTACTCAAAACTGCACAGAGACGAGGAATCATGCACAGGAAATGGAGAAGGAAGGAAGACAGTGGAGAGAACAGGACGCCTCCGTCGGCACTTGGTCCTCGCGTCCTGGGCTGTCCTGGCAACAGTCCTCTCTAAAAACTCAGCTCGCCTGCTTCCGGTTAGAATCGCCGGTCCTTTAGATGTCCTGCAGCTGTGAGAGCAGTTTGGAAAGCATGGTGTTCTGCAGCCTGGCATCGGCAGTACCGGGAACAGCGCCATCCCAGGAGCTGGGCGCCTTCCCAGCAGCCGTGTGCCCAGGACTCCACGGCCCCTCCTGGCCCTGCGTCACGCCCAGCACCTAGTAGGTGTCACTGAACATTCACGAGAGGAAGAATGAGTGCTGTGTGAACCTCTGGGCACCCTTGTGCGGAGAGCCAGCGTCACCGTGACCTGCTGGAGCCAGCCAAGTGCAGGATCAGACACGGGATCACGTCTGTGGGCAACACTGCTCCGGGACATCTGCAGGGCACAGGGCCTGCTCTGTAGCAGTGACGGTGACAATTTACGCATGGGCCACATGAAGGTAGGTGGGTGGGTGGCTTGGTTCACAGAGCCCATGTTCAGAGGCCAGGAGGTGCTTTCAGGGTGAACCAGAGCCCCCAGGGGAGCTGTATCTGTGACTTAGGGCCGTGGCGGAGGGTCAGCCCAGGTGTGCGCTCACCTGGGCAGCATCTCCACGTGCAAGTAGACGCTGCTGAAGGAAGAGGAGGAGGATCGGGTAAGGGAGAGAAGGCAGCTGCACTCTGACTGCCTCTGCCCAGCCTCGGAGAGAACAGACAGCATCCTGGGAGCCCTCTTGAAAAATGGACAGCCTGCCTCTGACTCTTCTCCAGTCTCCTTGAAGGGTCCGGGCTGGTATTTGGAGTGACTTTTCAATTAGCCGGCCTCCTGAAGCCTGGACCCCGGCTGGAGACGCTCGCCAGGGCACTGGCTTTTATCTTCCTCAGTCACAGGGAACATGGAAATCAATTTTTCCCAATCTCAGTTATAGCTAGAAATCCATCCTTTTTAAGTCAGCAGGAGGATTAATCTATTGAATGGTTTTCTGGATTTTGCTGACATATAAACATTTTAAGAATACATTACATTTTTTTCCTCTTCCCAGCACTATTTCTAAAATGAAGCCAACCTGCAGTGCCAGCCCAGAGAAGAAGGATGGCACCGGTTCCCTCTGTGGAGTGCAATCCATTTATTCCAAAGCTGAAGCACAAACAAATTCCCTCTGGTCAGTGCCATCCTCTCAGCCAACCGTCCCAAGTCACAGGAAGGCCCGACTCTGCAGGCAGATTTTGGGATCCCACCTCACTCAGTTGGGGGGCCCCTGCTCCAGAAGGGCTCCCTGTGAACAGGAAGCGGCTGAGTGCCGGGCTGGGCTGGGCTCGTCCCCACGAGGCGCGTGGAGGAAGCAGCCGTGGTGCCCTCAGCTGGGGAGCGTCTGAAACGTGGCTGCAGAATGCCAAGGCTGGGCGTCGTCTCTGAGCTCAGAGGTGCTGAGTGGCGTCCGTGGGCGAGGGAAAGAGCTTCCTCAGCCAACAGGCCAACAGGTGTGTCTAGATGCCATCGTAACACGAGGTAACGTGACAGAAAGAGCAGTCCAGTCATCCTTCTCATACGACATAGCGAGCATCGTACCAAAACAACGTCCCTGAGTCACTGGAATATCACACAGTGATGAACAACAGACTGTCGATCCTACTAAGCGAGCAAAAATAAAGAGTTCCTGAGTACAGTGTGACCGTCCCTGATGAACTCACTCGCCAGCATGCCAGGGTGACCAGGCTTCTGACTCCAGAGCTACAGGACCCCCACGGACTCGAGGAACAGCTGGGACGGGCCTGAGCAGGTGGCTGTTAAGTGAAAGAAGCCACTTGAACAATGACCCCCTGTGCCAGCGGACTGGGCACTGGGGAGTGGCAGTTGCTCGTGCCCGGGTCCTGGGTGCAGTGGACCCACGAGCAGGGGGGTCATAGGAGCAGAACTGGTCCTTGTGCAGCTGTGTGCAGCAGGCCAGAGGCAGACGCCTGAGAAGATGACGCATCAGAGCTGTGGCCTCCTCGCACACCCGCCCTCGGCCCGGGAGGGCTCCGATTCACACCCCCGAAGGAGGAGAATGTGCACAAGTAAAATCTTTGGGCGGCTCAGTCAGGGCCGCCACACCTCGGCTCTCCTCCCTCAGAGCACCGAGTCGCTGTGGGGACTCGGAACCTCGCCAGGGTGCTCCTAACGAGGTGGATTGGATCCGGGAAGTCTGAGGATGGAGCCGCAGTGGCTGCTTAGGCCTCCGCAGCAGGGCGATGCCGCAGCAGCCCAGCTGGAGACCAGCAGTCCTGTGAGCCAGGGGCCGATCCTCAGCCGGGCTCCGTCCAGCCGCAGATCCCTCCTGCAAGGAGCAGCCCTCGCTTGTGTGCAGGGCACGCCGCCCTGACTCCACGCCACGTCGGCTGCGTGCCCCACGGTGAGGCTGCAGGCTTACCACCAAGATAAGATCCGGTTTTGATCCACCATGGCAGAAGAAATAACAAATCATCTTTTTGTTCTCTACATAGAAAGGACTGCAAAGATTCCTTCCATATGCAGAGATTTTAGATGGAGTATTTTAGGAGAATCATTCCAGAGAGGAAACTCTCAGTTAACTAACAGAAATATCCTGTTTCTGCATTTTTGTTTGTGGTATTCTAATTTGTTAGGATTTATTTGTTTATTGTAAACAAATATTTACTTTTGTATCTAAGGAGGGTGTAATCTTGGATAATTATTTCTCGAGAGGGCCCCTAAATGGTAAAAGCCTCTGGCCCCACAGAACCTGTGTCCCCCTGAGGCAAGGAAACTCACCAGTTATTCCTTGGGTATAAATCCAGTGTCCCTTCGTCTGGTGGCACAAGCTCCTGTACAATTGCTAAGTGACCAGGACCTCGAGCCTTAAGGCAGGTGGACGGGAGTTCAAACCCAAGTCCTACGACTGCCAAGGCTGAGCCGGGCCTGCCCCCTGAGCCCGACTTCTCTAGTGGGGATCCAACTGCAGTTCACGTTGAGCACTCAGGACTCGAGCAGTGTATCGGAAGCACTCAGCAAGCGTGCCTGAGGTGGACGGAGACACACGTATGCAAACGTGTAGGTGCGTGTTTCCTAGTGAGATCAGCATTAACAAGCACACACAGAGCTGGCCAGGCTGGACCTGATACCCAAGAGGCCCAGAGACAGCCTTGCCGCGGGGCAGTCCTGCGTGCCCTCCCCCTGATGGGTGGCAGAGTTAGCACCTGACTCTCGGGGCCTGAGCTGCTCATTGTTTTTAATGCTAAACAAACAGCGATTCCCTGCCAACCCAGTCTGTGTCCTCCACGTTGGCTTACGAGGGTCAGCCGGGCTATGCCACTTGATAAATTGTGTTTATTTATTGGCAGGTGCTCGCCAAATAACATGCAAATGACATGCAAAGTGACATCCACATCGCATCAACGACGGGGCCACTTATGGTAATGGCACTCCAAGCCTGCTCTGCCTCTGACGGGGTGGTCGTAGTTTCAGAAGAATCGATTGCTCTTGACTTTTGCTGATGCAGCCAGACAGTATGATGGCCAGAGAGGCCCAGCCCCTCATGTGATCTGCCCTCCCTTCAGTTCATCTCCCACAGCTTCGCTGGGACAGGCACCTCTGGGTTTTGGTCCGTCTGGACCACGTCGCTGTCTGCACAGCATGCAGGACCCTCATGTCCTGGATCAGTGTTAATCTCCAAAGTAAAGTAGGGGCCACTCGGGTGACAGTTATTGAGGCCAAACGACTCTCACATTGGGCCCAGCACTGGACGCACGTGGACCCTGGGACTCAGCCAGCCCACTCTTCTTCAACTCTGGAAGGTCCTGGGGCGAAAGCATTGCTGGGTGGGGCAGCGAGGCCCCACCTCCCTCTGGGCACTCGGGAGGGGCAGCACATGCCCGAGCAGGTGGACGGGCCCATCAGCTGCTCTCCGTGATGAACACGTCTGGAGTGACAATCACTCCTTCTCCGGGGCGTGCAATGATGATGTGATTTCCAGGCCTGCTCTGGATGCATGAGCCACACGCCCCTGATCCATCACCCACAGCCAGCTGCTTCCTGCAGGGATTAATTCAGTCCTATGCAATGTACACAGGCCATTTGTTGGCAGGCAGCAGAGAGTGTGCTCAAGCAGCCAAGCCGCCCCGGCCTCCCTACACGTCTCTGCAACATGCATACCGATCACTCTTCCCACCGGAGGCTCTGTCTGAAACGGGTTTTCATAGTCTTCATTACCACCCGAGGCTGCCGTAGGAAGGAAGCAGTGGCCCAGCCATGGCGCCTCGTGCCCAGGGGTCACGGGAACCAGGATCACTGCAGTGGGAGGGTTGCTTCTCCCTTCATGGTTTCTGAATAGACGGAAATTCTCCCGGGCTATTCACTCTCCTGAAGCTGGGCTCCTGAAGACATGCTCCAACTCTACCAAGGCCAAGCAGTTCCATCTGTGCTCAGGGAAGCAGGCTGGAGCCGAGCATGGGGCTCCTCCTAAAATTCATGTTGTGTCTCTCAGGCCAATAGCATCGCAACGGCTGCGCGTGGAGTTTGAGATGAACCAGTGACCAGACAAACATCTTAAAGATTAAATTAATTTCATAGCATAGTTTATTTAATTGATGATATCAGAATGTTTTTGATTCAACATGAGGCCAATACAAAGGTGTCCTTAATGCACATGATGTAATGAGATCAGCTCACGTCTTTCTAGGAATCTAACGAAGAAGCTGGTATGCATCTCACACTTCTGCCTGGGCTCACTCCAGCCTGGGCACACTCTGAGTGTTCCATCGTCATATGTGGCTAATGGTCACAGCACTGAAGAGAGCAGCTCTGGATGGCTGCAGAAGGGTCTTTTAGTCTGACCCAAATTTCCAGTTTTCCTTTCTCTGAGAGAGATAAAAGACAGAGCTGCTGACACGTTGAAGATCTGCTAACAAAGTCTGAGAATGCTGTGAAGGTGAGACCACAAGTGGACAGACAGCCTGACCCCAACCAAGCACTGGGAGCAAAGGGCCTGGCGTGACCCACTACTACCTGGGGTGAGATGGACCCTAGTATTCCTTGCACATGGAGCTAAAGGGCTGGGTGAGATGGACCCCAGTGCTCTTGACACATGGAGCTCCATCCTGGGTGAGATGGACCCCAGTGCTCTCGACACGTGGAGCTCCGTCCTGGGTGAGATGGACTCCTGTGTTCTTTACTTCTGGAGCTCCAGGCCCAGAAACCTGGCAGGTCCTGCACCGTGGGATTGTACATGTGGGTCTGACTTGTCCTCCAGCGTGAGTAGGACACCTTGGCCCTGGTGGTGACGTCAGAGGGGGTCCTGAGTGCAGACTTCCCACTTCCTTGGAGATGTGGCTGTTCCCATGATGGCTGTCATAAGGGGCGCTCCCCTGTGTAATGCATCCTGTGTCTTTTCCTATACGTCGTCCCCACTCAACCAGGATCTCCAGCATCTCTGGGCCTTTTCTTCCCTTCCTGTATCTCTGCAGAGAATCCATACTCTGGCTCCTCAGCCTTCCCCAGTTTCACCTCCTAGCCTCTCTTCCCTGCCTCCCTAATCTGCGGCATCCTCTGGCACCCCCATGCTGGCCTTTGGGTCCTTGCAATAGAGAACTAGGTGGTAATCCCTCCTTCCCTCATTTTTAAAACAATTTTTTAACTTGCTCTGATGGGTTGTAGAAAGTACTCTGACACATCAGACATAACTGGAGTATGGCCTCTCATTCTTCTGGTTGTGCAGGATGTAGAATCACACCGTCATGTAAGTACACAGGGTGATAATGTCAGATTCACTCTACTGTCCTTCCTACCTCCAAACCCCTCCCCTTCCTTCACTCCCCTCTGCCCAATCCAAAGTGCCCCTATTCTTCCCTAGCCCCCTGAATTGTGAACTAGCATCTGCATATCAGAGAAAACCTTTGGCCTCTGGTGTTTGGAGATTGACTTATTTTGGTTAGCATGATGTTCTCCAGCTATTTTTGCTCCCCAGGAGAAGATGGTTGTTGGCCGCTGGGGAAGTAAAGATGGACTGGCATCTGTCCCTGCCTTTGTCCCAAGGGTCTGAGTGCAGACTCTTCCTCTCACTGTCCTCTGGGGACACTGTGTTCAGGCCTGGTGGAGCCTGGAGGGCAGCTCCCACATTCTGCCATCAGAGGGACCTGGTGCCACACACTGTCCCCTGTGGCAGCTGCAAGCCACTGGTGGCTCCTGAGCACTGGAGTGTGGCTGGCAGAATGAGGAGCTCCACTCAGGTAACCCACGTTTAAAATCTAAGGGCTGATTTCATCCCCGGAAACACTTAAGAAGGCAACGGTCCAGGTATGTGAATACTTCTTCTCCTGCAAATTTTATTCAATATGAATAAAGGGCAACTATTTATGATAAACCCTCAGCATCTAAGTTGGGATGCTTAGTTTCTGCAAAACTTGTGCAGAATTTCAATGCCCCCATATAAAACGGTGCATCTCAATAGTCACCCTTATGTCGAAATGACAGTGCTTGCTTAGGTCGGGTCAGAAAAACATTGAAACGGTGTTTGCAGTGCTGTTTGAACATGGTGCACTGGAGAACGTGAAGCTGTGCAAGGCGCACGCTCCGTTCCCACTGGACAGCACTGCTTGGGCAGAGCTTCTCTGCCATTCTGAGTCTTCCCAATTTGCCTTCCTCGACATGCCAAGCCCTCAGAACACACGCGGTCACCTAACTCTCCGGTAACTCTCTGCATAAGCCTTGCCCTTCCACAAATCAGAAAGAGGTCATGGTTCCACTTAGCAAGCCTCAGAGCCGGGTCTGAATTCCAGCGAGGTCTGTCGCTCTGGGCCCGCGTCTCCCGGGCAGCCTGGTCTCAGCACTGATTCCGACAGCTCCTGATACGCCCATCAGTACATAGGGAATGAGAGTCCCTCATTTTCTACCCTATAAAGTTTTTACACTTATAATCTCATTTTATCTACCTCCATTTTATGGATGACGAAGTTAATAGATGACAGAATTAGGACCAGAATCCAGAATTCCTTTCTTTTCACTTTTATCAAGAGGTTCTGAAGAGCTTGATGTTTGTAAAAGGCACACAGGCCACTTACCCTGGCCCTGCTGCAATCCAGGACAGCAGGAGCTGGCTTACGGGAGGCAGGCGCTGCTGCTGGACCTGGAGGTCAGGAGGGAAGGACCTCGGCCCCTGCAATCCCAACAAACAGGCCAGGAGGCCACAAGTGACGTGCTGAGGGAAGGGCTTTATCCTCAGGCTGTGGCTCGCGCCATCATGGAGTTGGAGACCGGCCACCACTGCCTGAGGAGCAGAGCCCAGGAAAGTCCGTGGTGCTGCCGAGGCCCGACACTCAGGGATGGTGGTCTAAGTTCCAGTGCAGGACCGAGGAGAAGGGACCGTCCAGGCCGCAGTCAGGCCAGTGTCACTCGAGCTTCCTGCCTCTTTGTTCCTTGCAGGCCCTTGAGGGACTGGATAGCGCGCACCCACGTTAGAGAAGCCCATCGGCTTTACACGATCCGCCAACCCAAATGCGGAAGCCCCTCACAGATGTACCCAGAAACCACAGGAGAGAGCCGTGGGGCACCCCGGGGCCATGGCATGGGATCAGCCCTGCAGGCTCGCCCTTCCACGTGGTGGCCATTCCCCTCTCATGACAACTCAATCCTCAGATAAGACAACATCCAGGTCCTAATTCCACCTGGTGTGATGGCCCAGAACTTACCACCCCTGTCATCGGGGGCTCTGGGCTCTACCCCGGTGAGTCTGGGAGCCGATGGAGGACTCATGATCCTGCTCTTGGGACCCAGGCTGGACTCTGTCACCTGACGTGCAGTTTTTCTGCTGGTGCATACAGGTTGGAACTTAGCAAACTCCTTACCCACGTCACCTCTGGGAGCAACTGATCAACTGGCCAGCATCCAGGACCTGCAGGAGATGGGCACTGCCCACTGCGGCTTCGACTCTGCTGTCCTTAGGGTGACCACTCCCACCTGGCCTTGGTACTCAGCTGCCCCTGGCACCTGCCTCACTGGGAACCCCTTGGCCCCTGTGGCCTTTGGCTTCTGCACTCAGAGGCTGTCGTCCACCTACAGAGCTCTGCGAGGACACTGGGGCCTCACGAATGCACGTCACGCTCTCAGTGGAGGACACACCATCTGGACCTTCCCACTGTGGGTGAGGAGGTCTCCAGTGCACAGTGCAGCCTCTCATTCCAGTCTCCCTATGCCTTTGACTCCCTTTCTCTTTGTTAAACCCAGTCAAGTTGAGCTCTTCCACCTTTCCTGCTCTGGGCCACCTTTGGGTTCACATTTCAGCCAGTTAATCAACAGCTAGACTGTGGTGGCCTGTAGGGTTCCCCGACTGCCATGTCAAACGCAGACTCTCTATTAATGGGTCTATAGCAGTCAATTCAGCCTGATCCAACTGGATACTCCTTCCATCATACCCAACACCCCTAAGGCCACCCCCCATGAGCCCCTTGACAGCTCTCTGTGCAGATCAGGAAGGCCAGGATCTCTCTTGAATACCTGGGCCACACGCCTCACACCTTCACGGCCTCTGGGACTTCTATCCCTTCCAGGTCTAGAAGGAAAGCAGGGTGTGGTGGGAAGCCTGAAAGAGAACCCCTGGTCTTGCTGGGCCTCTGCCTCGGAGAGGATTTCTCAGTTTCCTCAGGCCATGCAGAGTCAGTCCCTCAGACAGAGTGGAGAGCCGAGACCACTGAGGCTGGGGTGGGAGACCCTCCACCAGCGGGATCCAGGTTCCTGGCTTCTGCAGGGTTTCCCCACATGTCTCCCACTGACAGGGCCCCATTCTTCCAATCAATGCTCTCGTTGAACAGTGGACACCTGGGGCCAGGAGTCCACCCTGGCCCTGCAGTCCAGCCAGTCCCGGGATGAAGTTCTGCATTTTGTTTCCAGCAACTTCAGCCCTGTGCCCCGGGAGACAGGGTCTCTTTCGGGCCAGACCCAGAAGTTCTCTGGTCACTCGTGTGGTGTTCAAGCCCCTGAGCTCCCCTCCCCTTTAACCAGCTGCAGCGACCTCAGGAGAACGCAACCAAGCGCATTGCATCGATGAGTCTTCTCGAAGCTGAAGGGTCAGAGACATCGCCACTGGCTTCCTGCTCCTCATCAGTGACTGATGAGAAGTTTGCAAAGCAGCAGTCCCCCTATCGTACGGCCAGACCCTGCCATGGACTGACTGTCAGTGTTCTCTTTGTTACTGGGAATCTTGGGATTCGCATCATAAAATCTAGTGAGACTAAAAGCCAATTTCAGAAACCTTGGAATGAATTCAGAAAATCCATCCTTAAAATCCTCTTCCTCCAAAACCCCCCCAGAGAACCGCAATCTGTGTGGATGTTTACCTGGCTACCAGGCATGCCATGGCCGGGTAAGGTGGGTGTAAAACGGACCTGCACAACCTCCTGGGCTTCTCCTCTGAAGGGCACCGTGGCAGGATCTCACATGGAGATGTGCAATGTGAAGAAGAAGGAAAGAAAGCAGCCATTTACAGGAGCATCAGAACAAGGAAGCACTGAGTCACACAGGTAACAAGGAGGCGAAGACCCAACACTGAACCCTGGACACATGGCGAAAGAAGCCAGAGAAGACACAAATGGATGGAAAGATAGCTCATGATCACAGCTCATTGAAACATCCACACTACACAAAGTGATCTGCAGATTGAATGTGAACTTGATCAAAATTGTAATGGCATGTTTGATTGGTTACAGAAACTCCTAAATTTTGTGTGGAATCACAAAAGACCCCAAATAGGCAAAGCAACATCCTGAGAAAGAAGAGCAAATGTCATCGACCCATCACACAACCTGATTTTAGACCATGCTTCAAACCATGGAAATCAGACAGCCGGGCTCTGTTCCGAGCTGTGGAAATCAAGACGGCCGGGCTGGCCTGAAGGCAGACACACCAATGATTAAAACAAACAAAACAAAACGGATTAGAGATTCTGGAAGCAGCCGCAGATGGACAGACACCTGCCTCTGGCGGAGCTGTCCGCATGCACGGCCAAGAGGGCAGGCCCTTCTGTGGGTGGTGCCCGGAAACCCGGAGAGCCACATGCAGCAGAATGAAAGTGGACCTGCCCGCACCGTTCGCAGGAGCCTGCTTGGAATGGACCAAGATGTGAACGTACAGAACTCCTGCCAGGAAACAGGAATGCCGCTGGCCATCCATCCTTGGACGATGTTTTAAATGGCATCCAAAGCACAATACAAAGCCGACTGCGAGTCACAGAGAGCGGAGACCCTCCTGCACGGGACGGGAGCGGCCCTCGGAGTGAGGTCAGCGCGGGCAGCAGAAAGCAGACGAGGACCATTCTCGTCTCAGGGGAGTGGACTCTGCATCAGGCAGCATTTTCCAACGGCAGATCGGGGCCCGTCAGCAGGTCATGAACCTCTGCTTACTGTCGGTGTGTTAGGGTGAGACAGGTTTCCAAGCCCCGTTGGAGTGTGGATCACGGTGGGAGGGTGAATCCTCTTCGTGGCCCTTGGCCTGCAGTGAGGTGTGAGCACACGCACGCACAGCCGCGGGGACCGCACTGCCAGTGTGGCTGGCAGGAGATTAAAGAAGAAAAGAAAAGAAAAGAAAGGACGGAAGGGAGGGAGGAGGTGAGGGCTCTGCTGCCCTGACGGCTGCAAGGACCTGGGCTGGCACGGAGCTCCGCAGCACCGTGGTGACCGTGGTGCAGGAAGCCTCCCCAAGACACTGGGGCAGTCAACCCAAGACCTTGGCCCACCTTCCCGGGCGCAGGATTGTCCCAGTTGGTCCCAGAAGACGTCAGTCAGGACGACACGCAGCCACACACCCGAGTTAAGCCCTCACATGCGGCCTCCTCTGCTCCCCAGGCCTCATCCATGTTGCTTTTAACCCCCTGAAACTCAAAGAAAGCAAACTCTTCAGGCACCAGCCCTGCATGCAGCCTCAGCAGTGGACGGTGGTGGGCAGACCTCAACTGACGGAAGGTGTGGACACACTGATTCTCCTGGTGCTGAGAGCTTTCTGTGGGCAGAGGTCGACTCACGGTGTTAAGAGCAATGAGCCACAAGCAGTGGCCATGTGTGCAAGGGACCACATGTGCAAGGGGCCACGTGTGCAAGGGGTCACATGTGCAAGGAGCCATGTGTGTAAGGGGCAGGTGTGCAAGAGGCAGGTGTGCAGGGGACAGGTGTGCAAGGAGCCATGTGTGCAAGGGACAGGTGTGCAGAGGCCACATGTGCAAGGAGCCATGTATGCCAGGAGTCATGTGTGCAAGGGGCAGGTGTGCAAGGAGCAGGTGTGCAACGGGCCACGTGTGCAAGGGGCCACACTCAGAAAACCTGCCAGACCTGTAGGTCACATGGCTGGCCCCCTGGACATTCGTGTGGGCATGGAACCACCACGGAGGCCTTGACATCAGGAAGACCTGGGAGCGAGCAGTGCCAGGCAGTCCCTGGCCTTGGCTTTGAAGCGGGAAGGGCTGCAGGCAAGAGCATCATCTGGCTGCAGACACTGGGAGGACAGGGAGACCCTGCCTGAAGCCCCCGGGGCAACATCGCTGAGGCCGAGATGATAGCACACCAGGTCAGGCCTCAGACCACAGGGCGATCGGATGGTAAATGTGTGTCCTCGTAAGCACCAGGTGTGTGGCAGCACGTTACAGCAGCAGTAAGAGACTGATACCATGTCAAAACTCTCTGCGAAGCCCACCAGGCCCACCACACATCTTGGCCCAGGCTGAGCACCCCAGCGCTGGCCGGCAAGTCCTGCCACACACAGGTGTGACGTGGGGCACAGGGTGTTGGATCTGAGCAGGACGACGTCCTCCCGGTGGTCAGCCTGAGAATGCTCCGACAGTCCTCCTCCACACTGGCGTTGCTTCAGGATTTTCACACTGGTCTTCAGAGGTCTGTGGAAGAAAGCACGATTTCATAGCCTTTCTGACTTTTCACAGCTGCATTTTGAATCAGAGAAGTCCTTCTCCACCTCACCCTCTTTCCACCTCATGCAGAAGGATTCTTGCGTGTTTGAGAATACGAGGAGCACCCCTAGGAGAGGATGAGCCCTGGACACTGCCCACGGGGCTCTGCCTGGGGCTGGCAGCAGCCGAGCAGGGGCACAGCCTGCAGGTCAGGCAGGTCAGGGTGGCCAGCTCGGGCCAGGTGGACCCGGGTGTGGCTGCTCCTGAGGCCGCGGGGACGCTGCAGAGGGAGCTCGGAGTGTCTGCAGCAGCGTTGGCACGCCCTCTCCCGCATGCCTGGGAGGAGGCAGGAAGCTGCTTAGCTTCAACCCTGACAGCTCTTCCTCGTTCTGCCTTGAAGACGGCGAGAAGCCCTCCCCTCGCCCCCAGCCCCTGCTCTTGCCAGGGAAGAAATGGTCGCAAGCTACTCAAGCAGCCTGCGTGACTAACCATGGCCAGTGTGGTCTCCTGGGCGCCGGGGCCCTGCCTGGGACGGTCTGTCTATGTGGTTTTCAACATGTTGATCCCCAAACCCTAACCAGCTGATGTCTTCCGACATTCTGTCACCGATAAGCCTGGCAGTGGCCTTGTCCCCTCTCAGCACGCCACACGCTTTGCCCAGGCTGCCAACGAGAGGGAAACGTGCTCTCTGCTCAGCTCCCTCTGTTTTTTTCTTCCTTGTTCCTTTTAAGTGACAGCCAAGGGAGGGGCTTGGTGTCTCCTCTATCTCACTAGGACATCTGAGACTGATCCGGTAACGGCATAATCAATTAACCCTCCTGCAGAGTCCATTTACATAATGAAAACGCTGTGGGCTGCTGATTCATACCCGTCACTTTGCCGTCTAGACTGGTAATATATGGAGTATTGATTGAGGGGAGCTAATGGGTCTTCTGCTGTTGAGCTGCAAAATTACAATGGAAGTAAATGGATAGAAGGAGGGTTGGGGTGCATTCTGCACCTCCCTCCACGCAGGGCTCTGGAGTTGACCTGAGTGAGGCTTTCCTTTTACCTGAGCAAAGGACAGGGTGTGTGGCCGGGCGTGTTCTCACTGAATCCAAATCAACATTCTCAGTGTGCATGCAAACAGCAGCGTGCAAGCCCGGCCCTGAGAAACCCATGCCTCGGTGGCCGCGGCTGGGTCACACCTCCACTGAGGACACAACAGCCAATTGACCTGGAGACTGGGAGACATTCCA
>JAJEJO010061251.1:0-20441 GCA_020662805.1 Glaucomys volans | reverse complement strand
CAGGCATGCAGCATCTGGCAGTGAGGTGTGGGCTCCCCCAACGGCACGCTCGGCCGCCTTCCCTGGCTGCGTGGCTCCCTGCCACACTCCCCTCTCGTTTCCTGTGTCTTCTGTGAGCCTCCTGATTCAGAGGATGCCGTTTCTGTCACTGCTGAATTCCCCAGGCCTAGAACATGGCTGGGCGCATAGTAGGTGCTCAACAAATACTGACAGAGAGACAGACGGCGAGGTCAGGGCAGAAGGCACACGGGCTGCCCCAGGGCCTGCAGTGGACAGCAGTGGCCCGCACGCAGCCCTCTGCTCCTGGGCCTCAGCAGACGGATCCGAGTGCAGACTGACCCCGACAAGGGGAGGCTGGCGACGTCAGGTGGGGAATGAACAGAGTTGGAGCCAGGGCCTCTTGACCCCGACAGAGACGGGAGAGGAGGCCATGGACAGACCGAAGAAGAAGAGAACCTGCAAAACAGTCCCAAAACCCCAGGGGCCTGGGAGCAGCTGCAGAAGAGGGTCCTGGACAGCATGGAGGCCAGTTCGGGACACACCCGCCCAGTACTGCATGGCAGGGTCCACGCTGCCTGGCCGGCCGGCCCTCACAAGTGCCCAGGGCTCTGCCTCCTTCAGTGTCACTGAGTCTGAACAGCGACGCAGCTCCACGGACAGGCATCCCCGCACTCGGGGCAGAGCTGGGAGTGGAGGGTGCAGGAGAGGGAGCACCGAGTTCCCAGCACCCTTAGCCACCCCAAATACATGCGTTTAACACTCAATTGGGTGCTTAATGGGCTTGCCTTAGCAGGCCTATTAGATTTAAAGAGATGTGCGTAATGAGTTATTGCACATTAATTATAAATACCTATTGGCTATTAAAATCACATTCCAAGGGCTGCACCTGTTCTAGGTTTGCCTAAACCTTGCCCAGTTTGTGTTTGACTTGACAAAAAGACACTCTGATAAAAACAAGGTGAAGCTGTCTCCTTCTGCAGTGCACAAGGTAGACTGCAGGCCCTGATCTCCCTGGTGCCTGGGTACCTCCCCGGAGCAGCACAAGACCTGGTGAAACCCCTGCGTTTTAAGGTGCTTAGCGCACGCACACCAAAGCCCTCCCGCTGCATGATGGAAACCCCGCCTATGCACACAAAGCACCTGCCACCCCCTCAGGCCCCGGGGGGCCGTTCCTGCCAGAGCTGGTGGAGGCCCTGGAAGGGAGAGGAGGTGAGGTACTGGCTCTGGGAGGACCAGGGGTCGCAGCAGGTCCCCTCACTCTTGGCCTTCCTCCTGGAGCCCTCTCTAGCCCTCCACCCTGGAGCCGAAGCCAGCTGCTTCCTCTCACCCAGCGAAGGCCGAGTGTCCCCCAGTGTCCCCAGCCCTGAGCTGCAGACAGGTGGGCTGTGGACGTGGGTGCCGCGGGTTTCCTTTGATATGGGCGGGTGTCAGCCACACACCTGAGCCAGGCGCTTGCTGAAGGTCACCAGACTCTCCTTCCGATTTCTCTTTAGCTCATACAGCGACTGTCAACCGCGGCTCCTCAATAAATGAGTGTTGATCCCTTTGCTGAAACTCCGTCCCCTTTAATCCAACGCCACTACAATGCGTGGTGGGCCTGGGCGGCTCGGAGGTGGAGGAAGCCCTGGGTTCCCCCAGCACCTCACAAAGGTACAACGAAGCCCTTTGGAACCCTCTTCTCTTGCACTGAATCTTTAATTTACCCCGAGGACATCTGTGAGGCTGGATCCCGGGACGAACTCTGGGCTGACACCAGGGAAGGCAGCCTTCGGGAGGCTCCCGCTGAGGGACTCCCCACACCCCAGATTCAAACTAAACAGCCACATTTGAAACAATGGAGACGGGTGGACAAAGCCCCGCCCGTCCTCTAACTGTCCCCTGTTGGCTGGGCCCACCCAGGTGCCACAGACGCTGTCCTCGGCCAGGCCCCTTCCCTCTTGGGTGCAGCGTTCACTGAGTGGCAGGGCCTCCGCGGGCAGCAGGGCTGCCATGGCCCACAGGGCTGCCCTCCACAGGAGCAGAGCCTCTCGCTCCTGTCCGCACGCCCTTCCCCTGGTGCTGCTGCTCAGGCTTGTCTCCATGGGCCTGGGAGGAGTCCCTCCCTCCTTGGGCCCCGGTTCTTCCCATGGTCAGGCCAGGAGTCCAGCGGCTAGCGCTCACTTCAGGACACGGGCAGAGCCTCTGATGCCCACAGAAAGGATCCGAGCAGGCGAGCCACCAGACGTGTGCAGAGGGCTGCGGGGCCACCCCAGCGAACGGCCAGATGCTCCACACATGGCCCGCGCAGGCCGGGAGCTGTGGTCACTGGACGAGTCTTCCAGGAACCCCAGAGGGACACGGACACTGGAGAGTGTCCTGGGAGGGGACTTGCATCTTGAATATTCAGAATTTTTCTAAAAAAAATCTTTGAAGTCCAGTGAGACACAGTGAAACAGCACTGGGTTGGGCCTGTGGCCACCTGTCACTCACTCACTGGCCATGCAGCTCTGCAGCCACCTGTCACTCACTCACTGGCCTTGTGGCTCTGCAGCCACCTGTCACTCACTCACTGGCCATGCAACTCTGCAGCCACCTGTCACTTACAGCCAGGTGGCCCCCAGCATGTTGCTGAGTCCCTTGGGGCCTTCATTCGCCCATCTGGACGGGGAGCTGGGCTTCCTGGCTGCCTGGGTCCCCACTGCTCTGCAGCTCTGCAGCTGTCCCCCACTCTGCCATCGGGGAGGATGCCCATTCTGGCCTGGCTCAGTCCAGTGCATCTGGACCCTGAGAAGTGCAGGTCAGAGGGTGGGCGCTGTGCTTGGGACCCTCCCCTGGAGGGACATGCTGCCTGCACACAGCTCAGAGTGGGACCCAGTGCCCTGTGCAGGGAGGTGGACCTGAAGGACAGCCTGCTCTCTGCCCATGTGCTCCGAGAGGGCGCCACCCTGCAATCTTCGCGTCTCTGAGCCCTCAGAGCCATCTCCTCCTGGGCTGCAGTCACGCTAGCTCCCCGGTCCTCCCGCACCTTGGTCTCACTCCCCCCGACAGCCCTTGGTCTCCCCTGGTGGCTCCCCTGCTTTTCCAGATGCTGCCAACACACCACGTCTGGGTGCTGGTTTCTTCCAACTCAAAACCTCCTGCAGGGTCTCACTGCACCTGGCCTTCCTGAGCATTCACTGGTTGTCCATAGAGGCCACTGTAATTGAGTCAGTGAATTTGGGTCACCACACAAGATTGTCCCTAGTTCGCAGGTGTTTGACCTCCTTCAGCAGCTGTATCCTCTCTCCAGAAAGCTTGGCTTGAGTACATAGCATGTGCTGTCCACCTGGACGCCTGGACTAGAAGGATAAGGTATGAATTCACTGGAAAATGGCATAGGACACGCCATTTCCCTCCAGGCCTTGACTGTCAGCAGCTGGGAAGACCTGGGAGTGGCTTCGCATAGGAGAGCGTGGAGCTGGTGATGTGACAGGGGCCCCGGGGTGCCGAGGCTGGTGGACGGCTGAAAGCAGGACAAAGCCCGCTGTCTCCTTACTGACTCACTCTCAGGTCCGACCCTGCTCACCGCCGCACACGGACCTGCTGACTGTTGGGGAGTGCTCCCCTCGAGCTGGGGGTGCTCCCCCGAAGCTGGGAGTGCAGGCGCCTCAGCCTGAGTGAGGCTGAGCCGTCCCCACCCCTTCAAGACCGAGTCTGGACCTGCAGGACATTCACCTGTCAGCGTCCACAGCATCAGGAACCCTGGGTGTGTGCCTGGAATCGTCCAGGGTCAAGGTCCAGGGGTCAGCACCCTGAGTGCCAAGTGGAAACCGCCCCTCCAGGGAGAAGGACTTCTCCAGGGCCACCTCTCAGCCGGAACCGCGAGAGTGGTTGAGACCAGGCTCTGACCAAGTGGCCATCCCTCTGGGGCAGAGCTCCTCTCCTGCTTCCCACCCAGACCTTCTCTGCTGGTCTTGGGGTTGAGTGGCCAGGCCTGGCTTGCTGGGACCCCTGGAGCTGGGCAGACTGGGACCCGGGAACAGGGACTCCTTTCCTCAAGGCCATGCCCAGGATATTCTCTCCAATGAGCCAGTTTTGCTCATTGGTGGCTGGTTTCCATTCTCCACCTGGATATCTGCAGAGGGATGTCGAGAGAGAGCAGAGGACAGACGGGCTCTGGCAGGGCCCGCCTCGCTGTGAGCACGATGGGCAGTGCACAGTCCAGCGTGAGGCCAGGCCCAGAACTCTCCTCTGCCAGCCCTGCAGGCCTTCGAGCCCTGGGTCTCAGAGTAGGAGACACGTGTCTCCCGGGTCCACACCTCGGAGCGCCATCTCACCTGGTGCGAATGCAGTGTGCTGTGCCTGCCGGCCACGGCCACGGCCTCCTCTGCCTGCGGGGTGGAGTCCAGGCTGCTCACGGGGCGGCTGCAGCGCAACCGCTCCCCTCTCACCTCCTTCGTGCCCTCCCCACACCCATGCTGACGTCCCCATCCTCCCACACCCATCCCAGCGCCCAGGGTCCTCACACTGCCTGCACTTGGGACATGCCTGCTGACGACCCCACTCGCCCTGTCAGTCCCTGGCGATGTTGGTGCTGGTGGTGACATCTGGGTTGTGTTCCTCTGGATAGGCCTGACTTCCCTCAGGCGACAGGCTGCTGTCTGCACCGCCAGGCCCGCCATGCAGCCTCCACCCCTCCCTCCACATAGAGCTCTGCCTGCTTCCCTGTGTGGCCCCGGCCCGAGGGCCTCTGAGGACGGTGCCCAGTCCCTGCGGGGTCAGTGCTGGAGCCCCCAGACACAGGGTGCCTGGAAGTGACCACAGGGCCAGCAGGTGGACAGCTGGTCAGGGCTCTCCCGGTGGGCGGGGCACACCCACAGGAGGTCACGGATGGGAAGTCCCATGGTGTGGCGTCTTCCTGTGGAGTCCCTCGGTCCCACACCCAGGGCACCCCCAGGTGATGCCGCAGAAGCCACCACGCCGCTCTGCTGCCTGGCCTTCCTTCACCGTCGTCTCCACGCGTGGTCACCTCAGACAGGGTGCTCACCTGGTCACGAGTTCAGGGCTCTCGTTTGGGGTCCCTGTGTCACTGCGTGCCGAGCCCATGCTGGTCATCCTTGCTCGACTCCACGGCCTAGTCTCTGGGCGGGAGCTGTCCTGGCTCCCTGGGTGGGGACCGGGGAGCATCCTAGTCTCATCACCCATCACCGCCGCCTCCCGAGAGTCAGTGCCTTCTGCCGACAGACACTTCACCGTTACGTGTTAGGCCTGTTGGCTTCTGCTTCAGGGCTGCCTGCTGCCACCTGTCCCCTGCTTGTGAGAGCAAGCAGGAGCTCGGGTGCCCACCCACACTAGATCATGCATTAAGAGCAACTGCCAGAGGATCAAATGCGCACAGACTCTGAACCCGGCATTGGGAAGGCACAAAGCCTCCTTCCTGGGCTCCTACCCTGGGAGGGTTGGTCAGGACAAGGGGCAAGTGGCAGGCCCTCAGGGGTCGCGGCCCTGCGGCAGGTGTGACTGGGCACCATGACACCTTCCTGGCCTGCTCTCCACAGGGCCCACAGCCTTCCAGGGATGCTGGTGGTGCTCTAGTCTTCGCTGACTTTAAAACCAGCGCCTCTGCTCATCCCTTGGTGCCTGTGGTGTGTTAATTGCAACCCTCTGCCTAGCGGTTGCAGCACGATGTGCTGTTCAGCCACACACCGGATGCGGCGTGCGCTGGGGAAACAGAAAAGCCCGCTTCCAAACCCGGTTCTCAGAGGGAGCTCCAGCGAAACCCGTAGTCGGGAAGGCCGTGATTTCTGTGCCGTGCAATTACACCCTGCGGAAAACACACCGCTGGCGTGCGGTCCTGCCAGCTGCCCACGATGACAGGAAACAGCCAGCAGTCGGTGCTGGCGAGGGACGGAGCCCTGAATCATCTCCCTGTAGGCAGAGGGCTCTGGGCTTGGTTCCACACTGCACTCAGAAGAAGAAATCCTCCTCAAACTTCAGCAATGGAGTTTCTCCTGCACGTGGTAGAGGCGTGGGGAGGAGGTGGGGTGGGGGGCAGAGCACCAGGCATAGGCTCGTCCCCAGCTGCACCCCTGGTGCCAACACTCGCCAGGCCATCACTGGGGTCAGTTCCCACCACACCCACCCAGGAGACAAGAGCAAGCCTGTCCTCTCAGCTGCTGCTCATGACAGCCCCGCCCCAGCGCCTCTGCCCCACGTCTCCTCCCTACACACCAGCCTTCAGTGCTCTCTCCCACCAAGCACACCTGAAGTGCACCTGCGGGAAGATGCTCCGTGCAGTGCTCCATGCAGATGCTCCAGGAAGTGCTCCAGAAGGTCCTCCAGGGGGTGCTCCAGGAGATGCTCCATGCAGGTGCTCCAGGAGGTCCTCCAGGAGGTGCTCCAGGAGGTGTTCCAGGAAGTTCTCCAGAAGCTCCTCCAGGAGGTGCTCCAGGAGGAGCTCCAGGAAGTTCTCCAGAAGCTCCTCCAGGAGGTGCTCCAGGAGGTGCTCCACGCAGGTGCTCCAGTCAGCTGCTCAGTTCATTCAGCTGCTCCACCAGGTGCTTCAGGCCCAACGGGGAACACTGTGGGGATGCTGGTGCCGCTTCCTACCTGCTTCCCTGCAGTTTGACCTTCATTGTAAGAGCCGGGACCTGCCAGGCATGATGCCAACAGCAGAGCTACGGCACAGCAGAGCTCCTTTGGCCTGGTCCCAGGTGATCAGCAAGGCTCATCGAGCATCTAGGCCTCACGTACTGACCTTGCGGCTGTAGTGGGTGGGTCCACAGGAGCCTCGCAGTGCCTGGCTAGGAGAGGGGACTCTGGAGAGATGGTCTGACCCTTTCCTTGTTCAGATCCCTGGACAAAGTGCCTCCTCTCACCTGTGAAGTCAGAATCTGAACACAGGCACCTTGAGAGTACCGGTCAGTCCCCGTGTGTGAAACACCTGGAAGGCCAGCACAAGGCAAGAGCCGTCCAGCACGTCTGCTGCTGAGTGGCTGTGGGTGTATTCCGAGGTCTGGACGACTGAGCCGCTGGCTGGGAATTCCTTGGACCCTGTGGGCAGCTCCGTGAACGTGCAGAGCTTTATGAGACTTCGTGGGGGAATTTTATGGAATTCCTTAGGAAACGAAAAATGACTCGGCAAATACCCTTTTCCCCCAGGAAAATCACAGCATAGGAAGGATTAAGAACGCCATGCCAATTGCTTCCCTAGAGAAGGACCTGAAATGGAGGCTACGTGAGGGACGAGGGAAGGAGGGGAACTACTCAAAACTGCACAGAGACGAGGAATCGTGCACAGGAAATGGAGAAGGAAGGAAGACAGTGGAGAGAACAGGACGCCTCCGTCGGCACTTGGTCCTCGCGTCCTGGGCTGTCCTGGCAACAGTCCTCTCTAAAAACTCAGCTCGCCTGCTTCCGGTTAGAATCGCCGGTCCTTTAGATGTCCTGCAGCTGCGAGAGCAGTTTGGAAAGCATGGTGTTCTGCAGCCTGGCATCAGCAGTACCGGGAACAGCGCCATCCCAGGAGCTGGGCGCCTTCCCAGCAGCCATGTGCCCAGGACTCCACGGCCCCTCCTGGCCCTGCGTCACGCCCAGCACCTAGTAGGTGTCACTGAACATTGACGAGAGGAAGAATGAGTGCTGTGTGAACCTCTGGGCACCCTTGTGCGGAGAGCCAGCGTCACCGTGACCTGCTGGAGCCAGCCAAGTGCAGGATCAGACACGGGATCACGTCTGTGGGCAACACTGCTCCGGGACATCTGCAGGGCACAGGGCCTGCTCTGTAGCAGTGACGGTGACAATTTACGCATGGGCCACATGAAGGTAGGTGGGTGGGTGGCTTGGTTCACAGAGCCCATGTTCAGAGGCCAGGAGGTGCTTTCAGGGTGAACCAGAGCCCCCAGGGGAGCTGTATCTGTGACTTAGGGCCGTGGCGGAGGGTCAGCCCAGGTGTGCGCTCACCTGGGCAGCGTCTCCACGTGCAAGTAGACGCTGCTGAAGGAAGAGGAGGAGGATCGGGTAAGGGAGAGAAGGCAGCTGCACTCTGACTGCCTCTGCCCAGCCTCGGAGAGAACAGACAGCATCCTGGGAGCCCTCTTGAAAAATGGACAGCCTGCCTCTGACTCTTCTCCAGTCTCCTTGAAGGGTCTGGGCTGGTATTTGGAGTGACTTTTCAATTAGCCGGCCTCCTGAAGCCTGGACCCCGGCTGGAGACGCTCGCCAGGGCACTGGCTTTTATCTTCCTCAGTCACAGGGAACATGGAAATCAATTTTTCCCAATCTCAGTTATAGCTAGAAATCCATCCTTTTTAAGTCAGCAGGAGGATTAATCTATTGAATGGTTTTCTGGATTTTGCTGACATATAAACATTTTAAGAATACATTACATTTTTTTCCTCTTCCCAGCACTATTTCTAAAATGAAGCCAACCTGCAGTGCCAGCCCAGAGAAGAAGGATGGCACCGGTTCCCTCTGTGGAGTGCAATCCATTTATTCCAAAGCTGAAGCACAAACAAATTCCCTCTGGTCAGTGCCATCCTCTCAGCCAACCGTCCCAAGTCACAGGAAGGCCCGACTCTGCAGGCAGATTTTGGGATCCCACCTCACTCAGTTGGGGGGCCCCTGCTCCAGAAGGGCTCCCTGTGAACAGGAAGCGGCTGAGTGCCGGGCTGGGCTGGGCTCGTCCCCACGAGGCGCGTGGAGGAAGCAGCCGTGGTGCCCTCAGCTGGGGAGCGTCTGAAACGTGGCTGCAGAATGCCAAGGCTGGGCGTCGTCTCTGAGCTCAGAGGTGCTGAGCGGCGTCCGTGGACGAGGGAAAGAGCTTCCTCAGCCAACAGGCCAACAGGTGTGTCTAGATGCCATCGTAACACGAGGTAACGTGACAGAAAGAGCAGTCCAGTCATCCTTCTCATACGACATAGCGAGCATCGTACCAAAACAACGTCCCTGAGTCACTGGAATATCACACAGTGATGAACAACAGACTGTCGATCCTACTAAGCGAGCAAAAATAAAGAGTTCCTGAGTACAGTGTGACCGTCCCTGATGAACTCACTCGCCAGCATGCCAGGGTGACCAGGCTTCTGACTCCAGAGCTACAGGACCCCCATGGAGACTCGAGGAACAGCTGGGACGGGCCTGAGCAGGTGGCTGTTAAGTGAAAGAAGCCACTTGAACAATGACCCCCTGTGCCAGCGGACTGGGCACTGGGGAGTGGCAGTTGCTCATGCCCGGGTCCTGGGTGCAGTGGACCCACGAGCAGGGGGGTCACAGGAGCAGAACTGGTCCTTGTGCAGCTGTGTGCAGCAGGCCAGAGGCAGACGCCCGAGAAGATGACGCATCAGAGCTGTGGCCTCCTCGCACACCCGCCCTCGGCCCGGGAGGGCTCCGATTCACACCCCCGAAGGAGGAGAATGTGCACAAGTAAAATCTTTGGGCGGCTCAGTCAGGGCCGCCACACCTCGGCTCTCCTCCCTCAGAGCACCGAGTCGCTGTGGGGACTCGGAACCTCGCCAGGGTGCTCCTAACGAGGTGGATTGGATCCGGGAAGTCTGAGGATGGAGCCGCAGTGGCTGCTTAGGCCTCCGCAGCAGGGCGATGCCGCAGCAGCCCAGCTGGAGACCAGCAGTCCTGTGAGCCAGGGGCCGATCCTCAGCCGGGCTCCGTCCAGCCGCAGATCCCTCCTGCAAGGAGCAGCCCTCGCTTGTGTGCAGGGCACGCCGCCCTGACTCCACGCCACGTCGGCTGCGTGCCCCACGGTGAGGCTGCAGGCTTACCACCAAGATAAGATCCGGTTTTGATCCACCATGGCAGAAGAAATAACAAATCATCTTTTTGTTCTCTACATAGAAAGGACTGCAAAGATTCCTTCCATATGCAGAGATTTTAGATGGAGTATTTTAGGAGAATCATTCCAGAGAGGAAACTCTCAGTTAACTAACAGAAATATCCTGTTTCTGCATTTTTGTTTGTGGTATTCTAATTTGTTAGGATTTATTTGTTTATTGTAAACAAATATTTACTTTTGTATCTAAGGAGGGTGTAATCTTGGATAATTATTTCTCGAGAGGGCCCCTAAATGGTAAAAGCCTCTGGCCCCACAGAACCTGTGTCCCCCTGAGGCAAGGAAACTCACCAGTTATTCCTTGGGTATAAATCCAGTGTCCCTTCGTCTGGTGGCACAAGCTCCTGTACAATTGCTAAGTGACCAGGACCTCGAGCCTTAAGGCAGGTGGACGGGAGTTCAAACCCAAGTCCTACGACTGCCAAGGCTGAGCCGGGCCTGCCCCCTGAGCCCGACTTCTCTAGTGGGGATCCAACTGCAGTTCACGTTGAGCACTCAGGACTCGAGCAGTGTATCGGAAGCACTCAGCAAGCGTGCCTGAGGTGGACGGAGACACACGTATGCAAACGTGTAGGTGCGTGTTTCCTAGTGAGATCAGCATTAACAAGCACACACAGAGCTGGCCAGGCTGGACCTGATACCCAAGAGGCCCAGAGACAGCCTTGCCGCGGGGCAGTCCTGCGTGCCCTCCCCCTGATGGGTGGCAGAGTTAGCACCTGACTCTCGGGGCCTGAGCTGCTCATTGTTTTTAATGCTAAACAAACAGCGATTCCCTGCCAACCCAGTCTGTGTCCTCCACGTTGGCTTACGAGGGTCAGCCGGGCTATGCCACTTGATAAATTGCGTTTATTTATTGGCAGGTGCTCGCCAAATAACATGCAAATGACATGCAAAGTGACATCCACATCGCATCAACGACGGGGCCACTTATGGTAATGGCACTCCAAGCCTGCTCTGCCTCTGACGGGGTGGTCGTAGTTTCAGAAGAATCGATTGCTCTTGACTTTTGCTGATGCAGCCAGACAGTATGATGGCCAGAGAGGCCCAGCCCCTCACGTGATCTGCCCTCCCTTCAGTTCATCTCCCACGGCTTCGCTAGGACAGGCACCTCTGGGTTTTGGTCCGTCTGGACCACGTCGCTGTCTGCACAGCATGCAGGACCCTCATGTCCTGGATCAGTGTTAATCTCCAAAGTAAAGTAGGGGCCACTCGGGTGACAGTTATTGAGGCCAAACGACTCTCACATTGGGCCCAGCACTGGACGCACGTGGACCCTGGGATTCAGCCAGCCCACTCTTCTTCAACTCTGGAAGGTCCTGGGGCGAAAGCATTGCTGGGTGGGGCAGCGAGGCCCCACCTCCCTCTGGGCACTCGGGAGGGGCAGCACATGCCCGAGCAGGTGGACGGGCCCATCAGCTGCTCTCCGTGATGAACACGTCTGGAGTGACAATCACTCCTTCTCCGGGGCGTGCAATGATGATGTGATTTCCAGGCCTGCTCTGGATGCATGAGCCACACGCCCCTGATCCATCACCCACAGCCAGCTGCTTCCTGCAGGGATTAATTCAGTCCTATGCAATGTACACAGGCCATTTGTTGGCAGGCAGCAGAGAGTGTGCTCAAGCAGCCAAGCCGCCCCGGCCTCCCTACACGTCTCTGCAACATGCATACTGATCACTCTTCCCACCGGAGGCTCTGTCTGAAACGGGTTTTCATAGTCTTCATTACCACCCGAGGCTGCCGTAGGAAGGAAGCAGTGGCCCAGCCATGGCGCCTCGTGCCCAGGGGTCACGGGAACCAGGATCACTGCAGTGGGAGGGTTGCTTCTCCCTTCATGGTTTCTGAATAGACGGAAATTCTCCCGGGCTATTCACTCTCCTGAAGCTGGGCTCCTGAAGACATGCTCCAACTCTACCAAGGCCAAGCAGTTCCATCTGTGCTCAGGGAAGCAGGCTGGAGCCGAGCATGGGGCTCCTCCTAAAATTCATGTTGTGTCTCTCAGGCCAACAGCATCGCAATGGCTGCGCGTGGAGTTTGAGATGAACCAGTGACCAGACAAACATCTTAAAGATTAAATTAATTTCATAGCATAGTTTATTTAATTGATGATATCAGAATGTTTTTGATTCAACATGAGGCCAATACAAAGGTGTCCTTAATGCACATGATGTAATGAGATCAGCTCACGTCTTTCTAGGAATCTAACGAAGAAGCTGGTATGCATCTCACACTTCTGCCTGGGCTCACTCCAGCCTGGGCACACTCTGAGTGTTCCATCGTCATATGTGGCTAATGGTCACAGCACTGAAGAGAGCAGCTCTGGATGGCTGCAGAAAGGTCTTTTAGTCTGACCCAAATTTCCAGTTTTCCTTTCTCTGAGAGAGATAAAAGACAGAGCTGCTGACACGTTGAAGATCTGCTAACAAAGTCTGAGAATGCTGTGAAGGTGAGACCACAAGTGGACAGACAGCCTGACCCCAACCAAGCACTGGGAGCAAAGGGCCTGGCGTGACCCACTACTACCTGGGGTAAGATGGACCCTAGTATTCCTTGCACATGGAGCTAAAGGGCTGGGTGAGATGGACCCCAGTGCTCTCGACACGTGGAGCTCCGTCCTGGGTGAGATGGACTCCTGTGTTCTTTACTTCTGGAGCTCCAGGCCCAGAAACCTGGCAGGTCCTGCACCGTGGGATTGTACATGTGGGTCTGACTTGTCCTCCAGCGTGAGTAGGACACCTTGGCCCTGGTGGTGACGTCAGAGGGGGTCCTGAGTGCAGACTTCCCACTTCCTTGGAGATGTGGCTGTTCCCATGATGGCTGTCATAAGGGGCGCTCCCCTGTGTAATGCATCCTGTGTCTTTTCCTATACGTCGTCCCCACTCAACCAGGATCTCCAGCATCTCTGGGCCTTTTCTTCCCTTCCTGTATCTCTGCAGAGAATCCATACTCTGGCTCCTCAGCCTTCCCCAGTTTCACCTCCTAGCCTCTCTTCCCTGCCTTCCTAATCTGCGGCATCCTCTGGCACCCCCATGCTGGCCTTTGGGTCCTTGCAATAGAGAACTAGGTGGTAATCCCTCCTTCCCTCATTTTTAAAACAATTTTTTAACTTGCTCTGATGGGTTGTAGAAAGTACTCTGACACATCAGACATAACTGGAGTATGGCCTCTCATTCTTCTGGTTGTGCAGGATGTAGAATCACACCGTCATGTAAGTACACAGGGTGATAATGTCAGATTCACTCTACTGTCCTTCCTACCTCCAAACCCCTCCCCTTCCTTCACTCCCCTCTGCCCAATCCAAAGTGCCCCTATTCTTCCCTAGCCCCCTGAATTGTGAACTAGCATCTGCATATCAGAGAAAACCTTTGGCCTCTGGTGTTTGGAGATTGACTTATTTTGGTTAGCATGATGTTCTCCAGCTATTTTTGCTCCCCAGGAGAAGACAGTTGTTGGCCGCTGGGGAAGTAAAGATGGACTGGCATCTGTCCCTGCCTTTGTCCCAAGGGTCTGAGTGCAGACTCTTCCTCTCACTGTCCTCTGGGGACACTGTGTTCAGGCCTGGTGGAGCCTGGAGGGCAGCTCCCACATTCTGCCATCAGAGGGACCTGGTGCCACACACTGTCCCCTGTGGCAGCTGCAAGCCACTGGTGGCTCCTGAGCACTGGAGTGTGGCTGGCAGAATGAGGAGCTCCACTCAGGTAACCCACGTTTAAAATCTAAGGGCTGATTTCATCCCCGGAAACACTTAAGAAGGCAGCGGTCCAGGTATGTGAATACTTCTTCTCCTGCAAATTTTATTCAATATGAATAAAGAGCAACTATTTATGATAAACCCTCAGCATCTAAGTTGGGATGCTTAGTTTCTGCAAAACTTGTGCAGAATTTCAATGCCCCATATAAAACGGTGTATCTCAATAGTCACCCTTATGTCGAAATGACAGTGCTTGCTTAGGTCGGGTCAGAAAAACATTGAAACGGTGTTTGCAGTGCTGTTTGAACATGGTGCACTGGAGAACGTGAAGCTGTGCAAGGCGCACGCTCCGTTCCCACTGGACAGCACTGCTTGGGCAGAGCTTCTCTGCCATTCTGAGTCTTCCCAATTTGCCTTCCTCGACATGCCAAGCCCTCAGAACACACGCGGTCACCTAACTCTCCGGTAACTCTCTGCATAAGCCTTGCCCTTCCACAAATCAGAAAGAGGTCATGGTTCCACTTAGCAAGCCTCAGAGCCGGGTCTGAATTCCAGCGAGGTCTGTCGCTCTGGGCCTGCGTCTCCCGGGCAGCCTGGTCTCAGCACTGATTCCGACAGCTCCTGATACGCCCATCAGTACATAGGGAATGAGAGTCCCTCATTTTCTACCCTATAAAGTTTTTGCACTTATAATCTCATTTTATCTACCTCCATTTTATGGATGACGAAGTTAATAGATGACAGAATTAGGACCAGAATCCAGAATTCCTTTCTTTTCACTTTTATCAAGAGGTTCTGAATGAGCTTGATGTTTGTAAAAGGCACAGAGGCCACTTACCCTGGCCCTGCTGCAATCCAGGACAGCAGGAGCTGGCTTACGGGAGGCAGGCGCTGCTGCTGGACCTGGAGGTCAGGAGGGAAGGACCTCGGCCCCTGCAATCCCAACAAACAGGCCAGGAGGCCACAAGTGACGTGCTAAGGGAAGGGCTTTATCCTCAGGCTGTGGCTCGCGCCATCATGGAGTTGGAGACCGGCCACCACTGCCTGAGGAGCAGAGCCCAGGAAAGTCCGTGGTGCTGCCGAGGCCCGACACTCAGGGATGGTGGTCTAAGTTCCAGTGCAGGACCAAGGAGAAGGGACCGTCCAGGCCGCAGTCAGGCCAGCGTCACTCGAGCTTCCTGCCTCTTTGTTCCTTGCAGGCCCTTGAGGGACTGGATAGCGCGCACCCACGTTAGAGAAGCCCATCGGCTTTACACGATCCGCCAACCCAAATGCGGAAGCCCCTCACAGATGTACCCAGAAACCACAGGAGAGAGCCGTGGGGCACCCCGGGGCCATGGCATGGGATCAGCCCTGCAGGCTCGCCCTTCCACGTGGTGGCCATTCCCCTCTCATGACAACTCAATCCTCAGATAAGACAACATCCAGGTCCTAATTCCACCTGGCGTGATGGCCCAGAACTTACCACCCCTGTCATCGGGGGCTCTGGGCTCTACCCCGGTGAGTCTGGGAGCCGATGGAGGACCCATGATCCTGCTCTTGGGACCCAGGCTGGACTCTGTCACCTGACGTGCAGTTTTTCTGCTGGTGCATCCAGGTTGGAACTTAGTAAACTCCTTACCCACGTCACCTCTGGGAGCAACTGATCAACTGGCCAGCATCCAGGACCTGCAGGAGATGGGCACTGCCCACTGCGGCTTCGACTCTGCTGTCCTTAGGGTGACCACTCCCACCTGGCCTTGGTACTCAGCTGCCCCTGGCACCTGCCTCACTGGGAACCCCTTGGCCCCTGTGGCCTTTGGCTTCTGCACTCAGAGGCTGTCGTCCACCTACAGAGCTCTGCGAGGACACTGGGGCCTCACGAATGCACGTCACGCTCTCAGTGGAGGACACACCATCTGGACCTTCCCACTGTGGGTGAGGAGGTCTCCAGTGCACAGTGCAGCCTCTCATTCCAGTCTCCCTAGGCCTTTGACTCCCTTTCTCTTTGTTAAACCCAGTCAAGTTGAGCTCTTCCACCTTTCCTGCTCTGGGCCACCTTTGGGTTCACATTTCAGCCAGTTAATCAATGGCTAGACTGTGGTGGCCTGTAGGGTTCCCCGACTGCCATGTCAAACGCAGACTCTCTATTAATGGGTCTATAGCAGTCAATTCAGCCTGATCCAACTGGATACTCCTTCCATCATACCCAACACCCCTAAGGCCACCCCCCATGAGCCCCTTGACAGCTCTCTGTGCAGATCAGGAAGGCCAGGATCTCTCTTGAATACCTGGGCCACACGCCTCACACCTTCACGGCCTCTGGGACTTCTATCCCTTCCAGGTCTAGAAGGAAAGCAGGGTGTGGTGGGAAGCCTGAAAGAGAACCCTGGTCTTGCTGGGCCTCTGCCTCGGAGAGGATTTCTCAGTTTCCTCAGGCCATGCAGAGTCAGTCCCTCAGACAGAGTGGAGAGCCGAGACCACTGAGGCTGGGGTGGGAGACCCTCCACCAGCGGGATCCAGGTTCCTGGCTTCTGCAGGGTTTCCCCACATGTCTCCCACTGACAGGGCACCATTCTTCCAATCAATGCTCTCGTTGAACAGTGGACACCTGGGGCCAGGAGTCCACCCTGGCCCTGCAGTCCAGCCAGTCCCGGGATGAAGTTCTGCATTTTGTTTCCAGCAACTTCAGCCCTGTGCCCCGGGAGACAGGGTCTCTTTCGGGCCAGACCCAGAAGTTCTCTGGTCACTCGTGTGGTGTTTGAGCCCCTGAGCTCCCCTCCCCTTTAACCAGCTGCAGCGACCTCAGGAGAACGCAACCAAGCGCATTGCATCAATGAGTCTTCTCGAAGCTGAAGGATCAGAGACATCGCCACTGGCTTCCTGCTCCTCGTCAGTGACTGATGAGAAGTTTGCAAATCAGCAGTCCCCCTATCGTACGGCCAGACCCTGCCATGGACTGACTGTCAGTGTTCTCTTTGTTACTGGGAATCTTGGGATTCACATCATAAAATCTAGTGAGACTAAAAAGCCAATTTCAGAAACCTTGGAATGAATTCAGAAAATCCATCCTTAACATCCTCTTCCTCCAAAACCCCCCCAGAGAACCGCAATCTGTGTGGATGTTTACCTGGCTACCAGGCATGCCATGGCCGGGTAAGGTGGGTGTAAAACGGACCTGCACAACCTCCTGGGCTTCTCCTCTGAAGGGCACCGTGGCAGGATCTCACATGGAGATGTGCAATGTGAAGAAGAAGGAAAGAAAGCAGCCATTTACAGGAGCATCAGAACAAGGAAGCACTGAGTCACACAGGTAACAAGGAGGCGAAGACCCAACACTGAACCCTGGACACATGGCGAAAGAAGCCAGAGAAGACACGAATGGATGGAAAGATAGCTCATGATCACAGCTCATTGAAACATCCACACTACACAAAGTGATCTGCAGATTGAATGTGAACTTGATCAAAATTGTAATGGCATGTTTGATTGGTTACAGAAACTCCTAAATTTTGTGTGGAATCACAAAAGACCCCAAATAGGCAAAGCAACATCCTGAGAAAGAAGAGCAAATGTCATCGACCCATCACACAACCTGATTTTAGACCATGCTTCAAACCATGGAAATCAGACAGCCGGGCTCTGTTCCGAGCTGTGGAAATCAAGACGGCCGGGCTGGCCTGAAGGCAGACACACCAATGATTAAAACAAACAAAACAAAACAAAACGGATTAGAGATTCTGGAAGCAGCCGCAGATGGACAGACACCCGCCTCTGGCGGAGCTGCCCGCATGCACTGCCGAGAGGGCAGGCCCTTCTGTGGGTGGTGCCCGGAAACCCGGAGAGCCACATGCAGCAGAATGAAAGTGGACCTGCCCGCACCGTTCGCAGGAGCCTGCTTGGAATGGACCAAGATGTGAACGTACAGAACTCCTGCCAGGAAACAGGAATGCCGCTGGCCATCCATCCTTGGACGATGTTTTAAATGGCATCCAAAGCACAATACAAAGCCGACTGCGAGTCACAGAGAGCGGAGACCCTCCTGCACGGGACGGGAGCGGCCCTCGGAGTGAGGTCAGCGCGGGCAGCAGAAAGCAGACGAGGACCATTCTCGTCTCAGGGGAGTGGACTCTGCATCAGGCAGCATTTTCCAACGGCAGATCGGGGCCCGTCAGCAGGTCATGAACCTCTGCTTACTGTCGGTGTGTTAGGGTGAGACAGGTTTCCAAGCCCCGTTGGAGTGTGGATCACGGTGGGAGGGTGAATCCTCTTCGTGGCCCTTGGCCTGCAGTGAGGTGTGAGCACACGCACGCACAGCCGCGGGGACCGCACTGCCAGTGTGGCTGGCAGGAGATTAAAGAAGAAAAGAAAAGAAAGGACGGAAGGGAGGGAGGAGGTGAGGGCTCTGCTGCCCTGACGGCTGCAAGGACCTGGGCTGGCACGGAGCTCCGCAGCACCGTGGTGACCGTGGTGCAGGAAGCCTCCCCAAGACACTGGGGCAGTCAACCCAAGACCTTGGCCCACCTTCCCGGGCGCAGGATTGTCCCAGTTGGTCCCAGAAGACGTCAGTCAGGACGACACGCAGCCACACACCCGAGTTAAGCCCTCACATGCGGCCTCCTCTGCTCCCCAGGCCTCATCCATGTTGCTTTTAACCCCCTGAAACTCAAAGAAAGCAAACTCTTCAGGCACCAGCCCTGCGTGCAGCCTCAGCAGTGGACGGTGGTGGGCAGACCTCAACTGACGGAAGGTGTGGACACACTGATTCTCCTGGTGCTGAGAGCTTTCTGTGGGCAGAGGTCGACTCACGGTGTTAAGAGCAATGAGCCACAAGCAGTGGCCATGTGTGCAAGGGACCACATGTGCAAGGGGCCACGTGTGCAAGGGGTCACGTGTGCAAGGAGCCATGTGTATAAGGGACAGGTGTGCAAGGGGCAGGTGTGCAGGGGACAGGTGTGCAAGGAGCCATGTGTGCAAGGGACAGGTGTGCAAGGGGCCATGTGTGCAAGGGGCAGGTGTGCAAGGGGCAGGTGTGCAGAGGCCACATGTGCAAGGAGCCATGTATGCCAGGAGTCATGTGTGCAAGGGGCAGGTGTGCAAGGAGCAGGTGTGCAACGGGCCACGTGTGCAAGGGGCCACACTCAGAAAACCTGCCAGACCTGTAGGTCGCATGGCTGGCCCCCTGGACATTCGTGTGGGCATGGAGCCACCACGGAGGCCTTGACATCAGGAAGACCTGGGAGCGAGCAGTGCCAGGCAGTCCCTGGCCTTGGCTTTGAAGCGGGAAGGGCTGCAGGCAAGAGCATCATCTGGCTGCAAACACTTGGAGGACAGGGAGACCCTGCCTGAAGCCCCCGGGGCAACATCGCTGAGGCCGAGATGATAGCACACCAGGTCAGGCCTCAGACCACAGGGCGATCGGATGGTAAATGTGTGTCCTCTTAAGCACCAGGTGTGTGGCAGCACGTTACAGCAGCAGTAAGAGACTGATACCATGTCAAAACTCTCTGCGAAGCCCACCAGGCCCACCACACATCTTGGCCCAGGCTGAGCACCCCAGCGCTGGCCGGCAAGTCCTGCCACACACAGGTGTGACGTGGGGCACAGGCTGTTGGATCTGAGCAGGACGACGTCCTCCCGGTGGTCAGCCTGAGAATGCTCCGACAGTCCTCCTCCACACTGGCGTTGCTTCAGGATTTTCACACTGGTCTTCAGAGGTCTGTGGAAGAAAGCACGATTTCATAGCCTTTCTGACTTTTCACAGCTGCATTTTGAATCAGAGAAGTCCTTCTCCACCTCACCCTCTTTCCACCTCATGCAGAAGGATTCTTGCGTGTTTGAGAATACGAGGAGCACCCCTAGGAGAGGATGAGCCCTGGACACTGCCCACGGGGCTCTGCCTGGGGCTGGCAGCAGCCGAGCAGGGGCACAGCCTGCAGGTCAGGCAGGTCAGGGTGGCCAGCTCGGGCCAGGTGGACCCGGGTGTGGCTGCTCCTGAGGCCGCGGGGACGCTGCAGAGGGAGCTCGGAGTGTCTGCAGCAGCAGTGGCGCGCCCTCTCCCGCATGCCTGGGAGGAGGCAGGAAGCTGCTTGGCTTCAACCCTGACAGCTCTTCCTCGTTCTGCCTTGAAGACGGCGAGAAGCCCTCCCCTCGCCCCCAGCCCCTGCTCTTGCCAGGGAAGAAATGGTCGCAAGCTACTCAAGCAGCCTGCGTGACTAACCATGGCCAGTGTGGTCTCCTGGGCGCCGGGGCCCTGCCTGGGACGGTCTGTCTATGTGGTTTTCAACATGTTGATCCCCAAACCCTAACCAGCTGATGTCTTCCGACATTCTGTCACCGATAAGCCTGGCAGTGGCCTTGTCTCCTCTCAGCACGCCACACGCTTTGCCCAGGCTGCCAACGAGAGGGAAACATGCTCTCTGCTCAGCTCCCTCTGTTTTTTTCTTCCTTGTTCCTTTTAAGTGACAGCCAAGGGAGGGGCTTGGTGTCTCCTCTATCTCACTAGGACATCTGAGACTGATCCGGTAACGGCATAATCAATTAACCCTCCTGCAGAGTCCATTTACATAATGAAAACGCTGTGGGCTGCTGATTCATACCCGTCACTTTGCCGTCTAGACTGGTAATATATGGAGTATTGATTGAGGGGAGCTAATGGGTCTTCTGCTGTTGAGCTGCAAAATTACAATGGAAGTAAATGGATAGAAGGAGGGTTGGGGTGCATTCTGCACCTCCCTCCACGCAGGGCTCTGGAGTTGACCTGAGTGAGGCTTTCCTTTTACCTGAGCAAAGGACAGGGTGTGTGGCCGGGCGTGTTCTCACTGAATCCAAATCAACATTCTCAGTGTGCATGCAAACAGCAGCGTGCAAGCCCGGCCCTGAGAAACCCATGCCTCGGTGGCCGCGGCTGGGTCACACCTCCACTGAGGACACAACAGCCAATTGACCTGGAGACTGGGAGACATTCCA
>JAJEJO010061250.1:0-11635 GCA_020662805.1 Glaucomys volans | reverse complement strand
GTCCTACACCTAGATCAACACTAGACCTAGCCATAGTCCTACACCTATACCAAACCTACCCTAGTCATAGTCCTACATCTAGACCAACCCTAATCTGAGCCATAGCCATAGACCTAACACTAGCACTAACCCTAGCCCTAAGCCTACCTTAGTTCTAGATCTAACCCTAGCCCTACCTTAAGTCTATCTTACTACTAGACCTAGTCCCAACCTTAGCACTAGAACTAGACCAACCCTATCCTTAGCACCTAGACCACCCTACCCTAGACATAGTCCCACACCTACATCAACCCTAGCCCTAGCCATAGTCCTACACCTAGACAAGCCCTAGCCCTAGCCTTATTTTTTGTCCTAACCCTAGCCCTAAACCTAGCCCTAACCCTAGCCAAATGTTTGAGGAAAGCCTGAAGGTCAAAGAAATGATGACTGGAAGAGAGCAGGGCAGGTAATCACCTAACCTCACATAGAGCCATGGGCAACGCCTGCCCCAGCACCAGGGCACAGACCTCCTAACTAGGCCTCAGGCAAAATGTGCAGAAATGTCTGCCTCTTCAGGACCAGAAATGACCTAAGCAAAAATTGATCCTAGAAAAGCTTAAAAGTAAGGTCCAAAATTGTTTGACTATTTCCAAGTAAATATCCTGTACATTCAAAGTTGAAAATACTTTTAGAAATACAAAAACATACATCAACACAAAAAGAAATATTCAAAATATCTGGCATCTGACATGCAAAGAATCAAGGAATAGGACCTATGGCAAAGAGAAAGTCAATCCACTGAAAGCGACCAAGAAAGGGCACATGATATAAGCAGCAGACAGGTCCTGAAAGGAGTTATCATAACTGCTTCCATACGATCAAGAAGTTAGAGGAGAGACTGAAAATTAAGGTTAGCACATGGAATATATGATTTTAAAGGCACAAATTAAGATTCCAGAGATGAAACCTATAATATCTGAAATGAAAATTTATTAATTGGATGAGATTAAGAGCAGATTATAAATTGCAGGAAAAATAAAGAACTTAGAGACAGAGCAATAGAAAGCACTCAAAGTGAAGCTCAGAGAAGAAAGAAATGCAACAACTTCTATTTCCAGATAAGATGGAATAAAAGCAATTATGTTTACAACCCACTTGAAACAGAAAAAAGAGGGAAGAACACAAAATGTCTTAAACTAGGCCCTAACCCTCAGGCAACACAATAGTGACCTCTTTCTAAGGCATGAAGAGCTAGTTGGCCCCTAGAGCTGCACCATGAGCTCCCTGAGGGTTTCAGACTGGCCATGCAGGAGACCCCCATGTTAAGGTCATGTGTCGGCGTAGCTGGCCCATAGCACCCAAACATTGTTCCAACTTTACTCCACATATCTGAGTATGTTTTTGGACAGGATGGACATTTTTTAAATTGGTAGACTTGAGTATATTTTCCTCCATGGTGTGAGTAGTCCTCACACAGAAAAGTACAGCCTTAATAGAGCAAAGGATAGGCTTTCCCATCAAGTGGTCTCTACCACAGATGGCCTTCAGCCTTGACTGCATGTGGCTCTTCCCAGGTCTCCTTCCCACTGCAGGTTTGGACTTGCCAGACTCCATAATTACATGAGTCAATTTCCTTCAGAAAAATTGGTCTGTTTTTCAGTGAATCCTGACTCATTCAGATGGAGAAGTCACACAAAGCCTTCAGACTCACTGATAAAAGAACACATAGTCAAAAGACTGGGAAGAGCAAGGAAATAGAGCTCATGAGACAGATTCCAGGGAGAACACATTTGCACAGTAGAGTAGAACCACAGAGGGCACCCACCTCTTCAGTGAATGCTGACCTAGAACTAGGGAAGAAGAGCCAGGAAGAGTGAGAGGCAGCAGTGTCTGGGGCGTGTGTGCTGGTAAGTGTTTGCTACACTGATTTGATTAGAAACCCCAGCAATTATGGGGCCTTTAGCATTTTCTCTGAAGAGCCTTGTCTTAGCTAGTTCAAAAGTAATCACAAGAACACAAAAACATGTAACACCCCATACATAACAGTGCCAATGCATGGAATTCAACAAAATTACTATATACAGAAATGGAAAACAATGCCCCTAGTGAGGATAAAAGTCAATTTATCAAAACCAATCAGGGAGGGGGCTGGGGATATAGCTCAGTTGGTAGAGTGCCTGCCTCAAAAGCACAAGGCCCTGGGTTCAATCCCCAGTCCCACAAAAAAAAAAACCAAAAAAAAAACAAAAAACAATCAGAGAAAAAAACAGAAGGAAAAATTAGTTAACTTGAAAACAAAGTAGTAGAAATTATCCAAAGTGAAGCAGAAAAAGAAAGAAGAAAAAGAGCTTCAGTAACTTGCAGAAAAACTTCAAGGGGCCAAATAATGTTTAATTACAGTTCCTAGAAGAAAGAAGGAAAGGGACAGAAAAAAAAAATGAATAATGAGTAAAAAAAATTTTTCTAAATTTTATGAAAAGCATAAACTTGAAGGTAGAAGAAGCTCAATAAATCTGACATAAGAAAAATGAAAACTACTGTGTGAAATTGCATCATTATCCATCTATTCAAAACAATTGACAAAGAGAACATTTTGAAAGTAGCCAGAGAAAACATTTTCTATGTGACAAATATGCACACAGAAACCAAGGCAGTGAAAACAGCAAACTTCTCTTCAGAAACAATGCAAGTGGGGAGACAATGGAAAAGTGTTGGAGAGAATAAGAGGATCAAAACCTGTCAGGTGGGGTTGTGTACCCATGAAAACACCTCTGAAAAGTGAGGTTGATGTCTTCAACATGCAATATCAAAGTGGAGGAGAAAAAGGTGTTTTAGGCATAAAGGAGCAGAGAATTCATCACTAGAAAATCCACACTAGGAGAAGTAAGGAAGCCCACAGAAGAGGGACAACGATGCCAGACAGAAATGAGGATTTAAACACAGGAGTGAAGAAGGCTGGAGATGAGAGCAGTGTGGGTAAATCCATGAGAACCTCTTCTCGTTACATAAATCTTGTTAAGAGATTGTTGCTTAAACATATAGGCAAGTAGAACAACGATATAGATGAAAGATAGAGAAAAGCTACATATGCGGAACAGAATGAGACAGTTTTCCCAGTCAGGGTGGAGCCTCAGAGACCACACAGAGAACAGGGAAGAGACCACGTCTGAAGGTATGGCGGCTGTGCATTTTGTGGAAACAATTGAAGCATCCTGTGAAACACAGGAAACACAGCTGAAGAAGGTGAAGCACATTCTACACAAGATAGGGGAAGAACTGACCTTGAAGGAAAAGAGTGAAGAACCTGGTGTATGGGAGAGAATAGCCCTGGGGCCTCCGCACAGACAGAGTGGATCAGTGGATGTCCACCTGCCGTGGAGCTTGGAGATACAGCAGGAGAGAGAGTCTGAGGTGTGGGACTGCTTTTTTCCCTTGATGAGTCATGGTTCGTGAGGACAGGTTTCGGTGTAAATTTATTTTATCATGCTGGACACTTGCAACTACATTTGAGGACCAAGGCCTTTGCTCAAATATAGAAAAATAACAGACATCAGTTGTTTCTTATTTTTTCACCCTTGGCTTTTCCTGGTCTTTTGCTTAAAGCTATCTACTAGGGAGTTTTTCTTTTCTTTTCTTTTCTTTTTCATAGTTATTATTCTTATTTTAGTGTTGGGAAGTTTTGTTTCTTTTTTCAAATATTTTTAAATTCCCAATAGTTTCTTGTTTTAAGCTGCAAGGAACTGTTCTGCCCTTATATCTGACCACAGAAGCACCTCAGTCCTGGTGATCATGATCTGTGATCTAGATCTGGGACCTTGTGGCTTGCCTCCAAGCCTGTCTACTCATCTGTTGGGGGCCTGCAAGCCCACAGTGGAAGGTTCTGTCCAGTATATCCTCTCCCTAAGAGGTCCTGTCCCCTGCATCTCCTTTCCGTAGGAGGTCATTTCTCCAGTGGGTCTGCTCTTTCTACGAGGTCCTGCCCACTGCATCTCCTCTCTTTAGGTGATACTGTCCAGTGCATCTCCTCCCTCTAGTCCAGTGTGTCTCCTCTCTATAGCAGGCCAGGAGGCCACTGGTGAGAATTCTCTCCATCAACTCCAGGGCTCATGTCAGCCCCCTTCTCACCACTCACTGTTGCTATGTGGCTCCAACCTGGGCTTCTTGATCAGGTGATCAGATCTTGGCTCCAAATCACCAAGAGCCAAGCTCCAAGTTCCAGGTCCTGGAGATCCAGGCCAGGCTCAACCTCCACCCTTCTCGCATGCTTTATTTCCTCAGGATGGTTTCCTGAATGCCCTCTCCCACCTCTTACAGTGTCACTACTGGCTCAGAAGATTACTGTGCCCTTCTGATTTTACTAGTCATGGAATGGACTGTACAATGGAGAATTCTAAACATGTTTTACCTAACTTACATGTGTAGGTTTTCAGGGATAGAGCTGGTGGGGAGTGCTGTGCAGGAGAAACCAGTCTATAGGGTAGCACTTGAGTAGCCCAGGTACATCTCACCTGCACCTCCCTGCTGTGAGGCAGGTAGGCCCCATCTCATTCTTGGAAGAATAAAGGACTGGTGAAGATGGCTCACTTGGCCAAATTCATAGAGCAAATGAGTGACAGAGTCAGGAATTAAACTGAGGTACGTCTGTCCCAGAGAAATGTTGTTTGAGTAAGAACATTTGCTTCTTCTATACCAGACACATCTTTGAATTCTTTACTTACAAATTCTAGTAAGACTGAACTATAATCCTGACCCTCCGTTTCTCAGCAACACAACTGTTGTCTTACCTTAGATGGCTGATGTGCTAAATGATACAATGAGAGCACTAACATGGGGCCTGACACAGAAAAAGGCTAATCAAGTGCATGTTGATATAATTATTGTTGTTATTATTTTGTGCTCCAGATCTTATTATCTCCCCAATAGTATAAAATGGACTCTAAACTATAATAATCATGGGAATTCAACATAGCAAACAGATATATTTAGTGTAATATGTTTTCCAAAAGTCTGGGTTCATATGTGGCTACATATTTTTACAACTGCCCTTACACATAAGCCTAACTCCATCTTCCCCAAATAAACTCCTCATCCTTCTTTCTTCCCAGTTAAAATCAGTCAAACTTCCCAAAATCCAGGACTTTGGGCTCTCTTCCAATCACCTTCATGCCCAGGAGACACCCTGATTGCACTTCCAATGGACACCATCCCCTTCCCCTCCCAATGGACACATCTCATTCCCCTCCCAATGGACACCATCTCCTGCTCCTCCCCATGAACTCACCCCCTTCCCCTTTCAATGACACGATCTCCTGCTCCTCCCCATGGACTCATCCCCTTCCCCTCCCAATGGACACATCTCCTGCTCCTCCCTATGGACTCACCCCCTTCCCCTCCCAAAGGACACATCTCCTTCTCCTCCCCATGGACTCACCCCCTTCCCCTTCCAATGACACCATCTCCTGCTCCTCCCCATGAACTCACCCCCTTCCCCTCCCAATGGACACATCTCCTGCTCCTCCCCATGGACTCATCCCCTTACCTTCCAATGGACACATTTCCTTCTCCAACCCATGAACTCATCCCTGTCCCCTCCCAATGGACACATCTCCTGCTCCTCCCCATGGATTCATCCCCTTCTACTGTCCCACAGTCTTCTTTCTGGAACATTTGTGTAATTCTGTAATTCTGTTTAAAATATTTTACTGAACCTGCATTTCCAGGATGGTCTTCAAATCATTTAGCACATAACATTAAACCCTCTTGAACTGGTCTCCCTGCCCACCTAGTATTATCTTCTGCAATCCCCCTCTTCACTCATTCATTTCTATTTGTGCTGTTGTGTTCCTTCGAGGTATTTTAGATAGCCTGACTTTGCTTCTCTCCTGGGAGTACTTTCTGTTTCAGCTCTGGGACTTTATATCTCTTGTTCCTGCTATCAAGAATCCAACCAACCTACTCCTCCTTGTTTGGGCACACATTAGTTTGAAATATACATTTGTTGAATAAGTTTCTGCTTGGATAAAGAAATGGAAAATTGTTGCAAAATGTTTGCATTAAGGATGAGTATTCTTGGCAGTATTTGATTCTAAAATAATAGGTAGTAAAGTTGAATAAGTTTGCTTCAAGGAAAATAGGCCAGAGTCGAAGGGGAAGTACTTCTAAGAAAATTATGAAATAAATCACTATGAGTCTTCACCAACCAGGTCCCTGGGCTCATGCCCAAGTTCTAGAATGAAGCACCCATCAATAATAAAGTGATTAAATATTAAAGAGAGAGAGAGAGAATAATTGAGGTCAGTACTTTCAATAACTAAATAAATCTACACTAAGAGTTCCATGAAAGGATGGTGCTGGGCATTTTGAGATTTGGGCTCTAAGAAAGAGGGTACTGGTCCAATTGGGCATCAGTGGTCTCACTGGACACTGGTAGGCTATTGGGCATGGTTGGACTAATGGGGCATTGGTTGTCTAATGAGGCATGGATGGTCTAGTTGGATGTTGGTGGTCTATGGAGCATTGGTGGTCTATGGGGCATTGATGGTCTATGGGATATTGATGGCCTACTGGTCACTGGTGGTCCCAGTTTGGACAGTAACCCTTGTACAGCTTCCAGGGGCCCAGTGTGTTGCTGTTGAGAGAAGCCGCTATGGACACCCACAGCAGGATTGTGTCCGTAGTCAGCAGTGAGGACACTTTCCGCCTCTGTGGGTGCCTCTGATCTTGAAATCAGAAACATCACCACTGAGACATGGGGAGAAGGATGGAAGACCATAGAGATCACCTAGTAGCCCAGGGTTGGCTCAGAGGCAGACAGGTTGAGGTCCGGGCATTTCTGGACACTGGGGGACACTGGCAGGATTGTGCTGGTCGTATGTCACAGACTTGTTTGTGATTATCGTTCCTGTCTCCACGTTAGTGTGATCTGGGAAGCCCAGCTCTCAGTAGCAACAGGTGTAAGCCAAAACAATTTCTGGAAAGGGTTTTAAAACTTTGAAAATAGAAATTTAACGAGACCTTAGGGAGGAAGAATGTGCAGAAGAGGGACTTGGGTCCAGGTTACCTGAAGAACTTGCCTGGCGAGCAGGAGAGGCCCTGGGTTCCGTCCCCAGCACTGTGAAATAAATAAGTGAAGTGCCAGCTCAGTTGTGCCACGGAGGGAAGGAGAGAGAGCCTCCAGGAGAAAGACTGAGGTGTGACCAACAGAGGCAGATGCCCTGGGCCAGCGCCCGGCCCAGGCCGAAGGGCAAAATGTCTATGTTAAACAGAGGGAAGAGCAAGGGCCTCTCCAGGGCCCGTCAGCCACAGTGAAGATGAGGGCCTTTGCGCCCTGAGCAGGCACCGTGCTGGCTGCAGGTCACATCTGCTGCAGCCTCTGAGTCTCCTTCCCGACCACAGGCGGCACCTTCACTTGGTGGTGGTCGAGCAACTCGAAAGCATAGCACAGTAAATTATCAGAGGAACCAGGTGGCGCCCGGGACTCTGTGAGGCCTGTGCAGGGTGGCACTTAGAACCACGGCCCAGGACCTGCCTCCACCCCGCTACCGTGCCTTGGGTGCCGCAGCACAGAGTCAGGAAGGCGTCGTAGGCACCGCCACCCTCTCTTCGAAATGGGGGGTCAGTCGTGTGTGATTATCCCCCCAGCCTGCGAGACCAAGGGTGGATATTTGGTAAGGGCTCTGAGGTTGGTTAAGGAAGGCTGTGCTGCCGAGTTAGAAGAGAAAACGGTGTCCATCTCAGAGAAATCAGCCCAAGAGGCCCACGGCCGTAAGCACCTAACAGCTTGCATTCCATTAGATTCACAAATCTTTAAATGTGCTTCCTTAAGAGAAAGTGACACATACTGACAGTATTTAAGGGGGGTAAGAAGGAAAAGCCAGTGAGTGGGAGTTTCCTTTGCGTCCTGCCTGGCATAGTCCTCTGCAGGTCCACTTTCTTGAGACTGTCCTCTGGTGGAGGCTGGACGGGGGCCTCTGTGCATTGCCTGGAACTCACTGGGGTGGTGATCCAGGAGGGTCACTTTCCTCTGCCGATGTCTGCTGGTGGAGCTGTGGCCCCGGCTCCTTCCAGGAGCAAAGGGAACAGAAGGGCTCCTGGCAGGCACCACGCCCCTGCGGCAGACCGTCTTTTTCCTGGGCTGGGAAGAGGCTGGCCCCTCTCCACCCACAGCAGGCAGGCCTCTCGGATGAAGTCCTAGTGGGTGCGTCCAGACGGTGGCAGTCTGTGCAGAGGGAGGCCCAGCTCCAAAAAGGAGGTGAGGTCTCTCTGTTGAGGGGATAGACTGTCACCCCTGCAGATCAACCGGGTGCTGCTCTGAGCGTCCAGTTGTCTCGGTCGCACGTGAGTCACAGCCTCTGCCAAGTGAGTCAGCCACGTGCACACATGCCCTCCTGGCCCCAGGGACATGCTCTGGCTCTCCTGTGACCCCACAGCAGCCTCCCACAGTGGCCTCCATGGCATTCTTGGGGTTTTTCCCTGCATTTTTAAAGAAATTTACTGAAGTCAAACATAAAAACATGAAATGCGCACAGGCCAAGGGGCACTGCGCGGGTTTGGAGGCGTTGTTGTCCTGTTTAAATCGGGGGGACCCGCCGGCTCCTCCGACAGCTTGCCCCCTCCGCTGAGACCTCAGAGCCCCTTCTTCACGGTGCTGTGCCAGCCTGTGCTCACGCGCCTGAGCTCTTGCTCCAGCTGTGACTTGAGTGGTGATCCACTGTCCCTGTCCTGCCCCAGCTCTGGTAGCACCCAGTCCCTGAGACGCACCTTCTCACCTTCCCGTGATCAAGCCCTGTGGCATGGCGGGAATTCTCAGCCGTTCTCCAGGACAGGAAGCAGCCTCTCTCATGGGCATCGCCAGGTGAGGGAGTCCCTGCCGCAGAGCAGGCCTCACGCCAGGGCTGGGCCTGGAGCGACTTCCCGACTCCTCCCTCCTCCCTGGACCCCGGCGGAGCTCCTCACAGCGCCTGTCCTCACGGGGCTGGTGCAGCACAGGTCCACCATCTCCAGGCACGGGCACAGCTGGCCGCAGTCCAGGAGCAGGTGAGGCAGGGACCCCTCCGAAGGGCCCGGAGGCAACTGCGGCTCTTCAGAGCCCAGCCGTCCCCGCTACGGGCTCGGGGCTCTCTCCTCCTTCAGAGCCCAGCCGTCCCCCCTTAGGGCTCAGGGCTCTTTCCTCTGCCAAGAAGGTGTTTATCCCTCTAAAAGATGTCTTCCCGTTAACAGTATTTTACGGCCTTTGTGATCCTTTTACAGCATTTTAGATGCAACCTAAATACTATGTATTTCAAGAAGGGAGCCATTACCTTAAGAATGTGCATGTTTAAAAGTGTCTTTTATGAGGTTTATTAAAAGCAGTCATAAATTTCCAAGAAAGTTTCAAGCCGTATCACACTGATCTTGCTTCTCGCTTAAACAAAACGTAAACTTGAAGTGGAGTGTACACGCGCCGTTCCCTGAGCCGACTCACCTGCCCGGCTGTCCTTGCAGTGCCCATCGCCCTCACGCTCTCCTCTGGGTTGCCCAGGCACAGCAGCGGCTTTCTGAGGACTGTTGAACTTGTGGAACCTTCTGGATTCATCCTGGGGCAGGCTCAGGCCTCTGTGGGCTCTGCATGCCAAGGCGAGGTGCAGCCGGGCCTGCTCCCAGGACGTCCCCTCAGCCATACCTGCACCTGAGATGGGCACTGCTAGCCCATCCCACAATGGCAACACCGCAGCATGGGACACGGGCCACTCGAGAGCCAGCGTGCATGGGCAGCCAGGTCCTGGGCTGAGGCTCACACTTGCCCTGTGCCTGACGCCGCCCACCTTCCTTAGAGGACCAGAGGACCAGCAGAGGCCAGGCCTCAGAGCGGCTGGCAGGGTGCTTGGCAGTGGGTACCTGCGAGGTCACGGCATCGCAGCATCTTATCCTCTAGCGCATGCCAAGGCCCCTCTCCACAGCGTGAGGCCTCTGGGTGCGCTCCGAGTCCCGGCAGTACGTGAGATGGGAAGAGCCCCCTTCCAGTCCTCCTCTGCAGCTCCCGCACAGACCTACAAGCCTGGGGTGCCGAGCAGAGTGGGAGCGGGTCTGTCTCCACCACAGGCCACGCCCAGCCACACGAGGCCTGTCAGAGAGAGCTGGTTGGAGACAGGTCAGATCAGGGTGGGTGCAGAGGCCTGGACCTGGGCTGGAGTGTGGGCCTGGTGCCTACCTGACTCCATCGGGGGCCCTGGAGCCCATCAGTGGCCACTGAATGTGCCTCTGCAGTGGGCCACCATGAACCCTATAGGACGCTGGAGGAGGTTCTGGGGTAGCCCAGTCACCTGGAGACGGGCACACGCAGCCTGCTCCTCTGGCTGCTCCAGCTCCCTCACCACCCATTTACCTCAGACGCTGGTCCTGGCAGAGTCAGGAACCAGCAAGAACCATTGCCCAGTTCTGTGCCCACGCTGGGCTCCCTGAGGTCAAGAGAGACAGAATTGCTGAGTTCCCACCCTTCCCAGGCCAAACCCTAAGCCAATTGCCACAAAGCTACCCCTGAAGCCTGCAGCTGCTGCTTCTCAAAGTCTTCCTCCCGCCAGTCCCAGTGCTCCTCAGGCCTTTCCAAGTCAGGCCTGGCACCTCTGCTGTCACTGGTCAGGCCTCTCAAGACAGTCTGGTCTCAGCCTGGCAGGTGCTGCCCAACAGCCTGAGCTGAGAGAGATGAACCCAGACTTTCTAGAAAGAGGGAGAGAACAGCTTCCACTGAGAGCCAGAGTGGGACAGCTGACCCTCCAGGTGGGACCGAGGAGGAGCAGAGGTTTGCACAAGCTGGAGAGGTCCCAGGCCTGCCCACTGACCAATCCAACTGCCTCTGCAGAGTTGGCCAGTGCCGCACCAGGCCTCTGCATGGCTGCGGGGGGGTGCACCTGCCTCGTGATCGCGGTGTGCCGGTGACACCTGCTGGGGAACCGAGTCTCCTCGCGCTCCGTTTGCACTGAGGAGCTCTGCTGGTTCCCACTTCGTCTCTGACACCGACGTCTGAGGTCCTCAGGTGAGGACCCGAGCTTCTGAGATGGCCATGCAGAGCCAGGGGCCATGCGGCTGTGACTGCACAGCTAAGACTGGAACCCAGAGCTGGATGGTCTGGGCTGCAAGAGGAAGGCCTGTTCCTCATCATACTCATACTCCTCCTTCAAGCACAGCAAGCACACAACCTACTGCCAACTGCTTACAGATTATGCCTGCAGACCCATCTACCCAGAGCCCTGGGTGCTGGCCTACCCAGAGTCCAGGGTGCTGGTCTACCCAGAGCCCAGGGTGCTGGTCTACCCAGAGCCCTGGGTGCTGGCCTACCCAGAGCCCAGGGTGCTGGCCTACCCAGAGTCCAGGATGCTGGTCTACCCAGAGCCCTGAGTGCTGGTGTACCCAGAGCCCTGAGTGCTGGTGTACCCAGAGCCCAGGGTGCTGGTGTACCCAGAGCCCTGGGTGCTGGCCTACCCAGAGTCCAGGCAGCTGGTGTACCCAGAGCCCAGGGTGCTGGCCTACCCAGAGTCCAGGCAGCTGGTCTACCCACAGCCCTGGGTGCTGGCCTACCCAGAGTCCAGGGTGCTGGTCTACCCAGAGCCCAGGGTGCTGGTCTACCCACAGCCCTGGGTGCTGGCCTACCCAGAGTCCAGGGTGCTGGTCTACCCAGAGC
>JAJEJO010061249.1:0-11636 GCA_020662805.1 Glaucomys volans | reverse complement strand
GTCCTACACCTAGATCAACACTAGACCTAGCCATAGTCCTACACCTATACCAAACCTACCCTAGTCATAGTCCTACATCTAGACCAACCCTAATCTGAGCCATAGCCATAGACCTAACACTAGCACTAACCCTAGCCCTAAGCCTACCTTAGTTCTAGATCTAACCCTAGCCCTACCTTAAGTCTATCTTACTACTAGACCTAGTCCCAACCTTAGCACTAGAACTAGACCAACCCTATCCTTAGCACCTAGACCACCCTACCCTAGACATAGTCCCACACCTACATCAACCCTAGCCCTAGCCATAGTCCTACACCTAGACAAGCCCTAGCCCTAGCCTTATTTTTTGTCCTAACCCTAGCCCTAAACCTAGCCCTAACCCTAGCCAAATGTTTGAGGAAAGCCTGAAGGTCAAAGAAATGATGACTGGAAGAGAGCAGGGCAGGTAATCACCTAACCTCACATAGAGCCATGGGCAACGCCTGCCCCAGCACCAGGGCACAGACCTCCTAACTAGGCCTCAGGCAAAATGTGCAGAAATGTCTGCCTCTTCAGGACCAGAAATGACCTAAGCAAAAATTGATCCTAGAAAAGCTTAAAAGTAAGGTCCAAAATTGTTTGACTATTTCCAAGTAAATATCCTGTACATTCAAAGTTGAAAATACTTTTAGAAATACAAAAACATACATCAACACAAAAAGAAATATTCAAAATATCTGGCATCTGACATGCAAAGAATCAAGGAATAGGACCTATGGCAAAGAGAAAGTCAATCCACTGAAAGCGACCAAGAAAGGGCACATGATATAAGCAGCAGACAGGTCCTGAAAGGAGTTATCATAACTGCTTCCATACGATCAAGAAGTTAGAGGAGAGACTGAAAATTAAGGTTAGCACATGGAATATATGATTTTAAAGGCACAAATTAAGATTCCAGAGATGAAACCTATAATATCTGAAATGAAAATTTATTAATTGGATGAGATTAAGAGCAGATTATAAATTGCAGGAAAAATAAAGAACTTAGAGACAGAGCAATAGAAAGCACTCAAAGTGAAGCTCAGAGAAGAAAGAAATGCAACAACTTCTATTTCCAGATAAGATGGAATAAAAGCAATTATGTTTACAACCCACTTGAAACAGAAAAAAGAGGGAAGAACACAAAATGTCTTAAACTAGGCCCTAACCCTCAGGCAACACAATAGTGACCTCTTTCTAAGGCATGAAGAGCTAGTTGGCCCCTAGAGCTGCACCATGAGCTCCCTGAGGGTTTCAGACTGGCCATGCAGGAGACCCCCATGTTAAGGTCATGTGTCGGCGTAGCTGGCCCATAGCACCCAAACATTGTTCCAACTTTACTCCACATATCTGAGTATGTTTTTGGACAGGATGGACATTTTTTAAATTGGTAGACTTGAGTATATTTTCCTCCATGGTGTGAGTAGTCCTCACACAGAAAAGTACAGCCTTAATAGAGCAAAGGATAGGCTTTCCCATCAAGTGGTCTCTACCACAGATGGCCTTCAGCCTTGACTGCATGTGGCTCTTCCCAGGTCTCCTTCCCACTGCAGGTTTAGACTTGCCAGACTCCATAATTACATGAGTCAATTTCCTTCAGAAAAATTGGTCTGTTTTTCAGTGAATCCTGACTCATTCAGATGGAGAAGTCACACAAAGCCTTCAGACTCACTGATAAAAGAACACATAGTCAAAAGACTGGGAAGAGCAAGGAAATAGAGCTCATGAGACAGATTCCAGGGAGAACACATTTGCACAGTAGAGTAGAACCACAGAGGGCACCCACCTCTTCAGTGAATGCTGACCTAGAACTAGGGAAGAAGAGCCAGGAAGAGTGAGAGGCAGCAGTGTCCGGGGCGTGTGTGCTGGTAAGTGTTTGCTACACTGATTTGATTAGAAACCCCAGCAATTATGGGGCCTTTAGCATTTTCTCTGAAGAGCCTTGTCTTAGCTAGTTCAAAAGTAATCACAAGAACACAAAAACATGTAACACCCCATACATAACAGTGCCAATGCATGGAATTCAACAAAATTACTATATACAGAAATGGAAAACAATGCCCCTAGTGAGGATAAAAGTCAATTTATCAAAACCAATCAGGGAGGGGGCTGGGGATATAGCTCAGTTGGTAGAGTGCCTGCCTCAAAAGCACAAGGCCCTGGGTTCAATCCCCAGTCCCACAAAAAAAAAAAACCAAAAAAAAAACAAAAAACAATCAGAGAAAAAAACAGAAGGAAAAATTAGTTAACTTGAAAACAAAGTAGTAGAAATTATCCAAAGTGAAGCAGAAAAAGAAAGAAGAAAAAGAGCTTCAGTAACTTGCAGAAAAACTTCAAGGGGCCAAATAATGTTTAATTACAGTTCCTAGAAGAAAGAAGGAAAGGGACAGAAAAAAAAAATGAATAATGAGTAAAAAAAATTTTTCTAAATTTTATGAAAAGCATAAACTTGAAGGTAGAAGAAGCTCAATAAATCTGACATAAGAAAAATGAAAACTACTGTGTGAAATTGCATCATTATCCATCTATTCAAAACAATTGACAAAGAGAACATTTTGAAAGTAGCCAGAGAAAACATTTTCTATGTGACAAATATGCACACAGAAACCAAGGCAGTGAAAACAGCAAACTTCTCTTCAGAAACAATGCAAGTGGGGAGACAATGGAAAAGTGTTGGAGAGAATAAGAGGATCAAAACCTGTCAGGTGGGGTTGTGTACCCATGAAAACACCTCTGAAAAGTGAGGTTGATGTCTTCAACATGCAATATCAAAGTGGAGGAGAAAAAGGTGTTTTAGGCATAAAGGAGCAGAGAATTCATCACTAGAAAATCCACACTAGGAGAAGTAAGGAAGCCCACAGAAGAGGGACAATGATGCCAGACAGAAATGAGGATTTAAACACAGGAGTGAAGAAGGCTGGAGATGAGAGCAGTGTGGGTAAATCCATGAGAACCTCTTCTCGTTACATAAATCTTGTTAAGAGATTGTTGCTTAAACATATAGGCAAGTAGAACAACGATATAGATGAAAGATAGAGAAAAGCTACATATGCGGAACAGAATGAGACAGTTTTCCCAGTCAGGGTGGAGCCTCAGAGACCACACAGAGAACAGGGAAGAGACCACGTCTGAAGGTATGGCGGCTGTGCATTTTGTGGAAACAATTGAAGCATCCTGTGAAACACAGGAAACACAGCTGAAGAAGGTGAAGCACATTCTACACAAGATAGGGGAAGAACTGACCTTGAAGGAAAAGAGTGAAGAACCTGGTGTATGGGAGAGAATAGCCCTGGGGCCTCCGCACAGACAGAGTGGATCAGTGGATGTCCACCTGCCGTGGAGCTTGGAGATACAGCAGGAGAGAGAGTCTGAGGTGTGGGACTGCTTTTTTCCCTTGATGAGTCATGGTTCGTGAGGACAGGTTTCGGTGTAAATTTATTTTATCATGCTGGACACTTGCAACTACATTTGAGGACCAAGGCCTTTGCTCAAATATAGAAAAATAACAGACATCAGTTGTTTCTTATTTTTTCACCCTTGGCTTTTCCTGGTCTTTTGCTTAAAGCTATCTACTAGGGAGTTTTTCTTTTCTTTTCTTTTCTTTTTCATAGTTATTATTCTTATTTTAGTGTTGGGAAGTTTTGTTTCTTTTTTCAAATATTTTTAAATTCCCAATAGTTTCTTGTTTTAAGCTGCAAGGAACTGTTCTGCCCTTATATCTGACCACAGAAGCACCTCAGTCCTGGTGATCATGATCTGTGATCTAGATCTGGGACCTTGTGGCTTGCCTCCAAGCCTGTCTACTCATCTGTTGGGGGCCTGCAAGCCCACAGTGGAAGGTTCTGTCCAGTAGATCCTCTCCCTAAGAGGTCCCGTCCCATGCATCTCCTTTCTGTAGGAGGTCATTTCTCCAGTGGGTCTGCTCTTTCTACGAGGTCCTGCCCACTGCATCTCCTCTCTTTAGGTGATACTGTCCAGTGCATCTCCTCCCTCTAGTCCAGTGTGTCTCCTCTCTATAGCAGGCCAGGAGGCCACTGGTGAGAATTCTCTCCATCAACTCCAGGGCTCATGTCAGCCCCCTTCTCACCACTCACTGTTGCTATGTGGCTCCAACCTGGGCTTCTTGATCAGGTGATCAGATCTTGGCTCCAAATCACCAAGAGCCAAGCTCCAAGTTCCAGGTCCTGGAGATCCAGGCCAGGCTCAACCTCCACCCTTCTCACATGCTTTATTTCCTCAGGATGGTTTCCTGAATGCCCTCTCCCACCTCTTACAGTGTCACTACTGGCTCAGAAGATTACTGTGCCCTTCTGATTTTACTAGTCATGGAATGGACTGTACAATGGAGAATTCTAAACATGTTTTACCTAACTTACATGTGTAGGTTTTCAGGGATAGAGCTGGTGGGGAGTGCTGTGCAGGAGAAACCAGTCTATAGGGTAGCACTTGAGTAGCCCAGGTACATCTCACCTGCACCTCCCTGCTGTGAGGCAGGTAGGCCCCATCTCATTCTTGGAAGAATAAAGGACTGGTGAAGATGGCTCACTTGGCCAAATTCATAGAGCAAATGAGTGACAGAGTCAGGAATTAAACTGAGGTACGTCTGTCCCAGAGAAATGTTGTTTGAGTAAGAACATTTGCTTCTTCTATACCAGACACATCTTTGAATTCTTTACTTACAAATTCTAGTAAGACTGAACTATACTCCTGACCCTCCGTTTCTCAGCAACACAACTGTTGTCTTACCTTAGATGGCTGATGTGCTAAATGATACAATGAGAGCACTAACATGGGGCCTGACACAGAAAAAGGCTAATCAAGTGCATGTTGATATAATTATTGTTGTTATTATTTTGTGCTCCAGATCTTATTATCTCCCCAATAGTATAAAATGGACTCTAAACTATAATAATCATGGGAATTCAACATAGCAAACAGATATATTTAGTGTAATATGTTTTCCAAAAGTCTGGGTTCATATGTGGCTACATATTTTTACAACTGCCCTTACACATAAGCCTAACTCCATCTTCCCCAAATAAACTCCTCATCCTTCTTTCTTCCCAGTTAAAATCAGTCAAACTTCCCTAAATCCAGGACTTTGGGCTCTCTTCCAATCACCTTCATGCCCAGGAGACACCCTGATTGCACTTCCAATGGACACCATCCCCTTCCCCTCCCAATGGACACATCTCATTCCCCTCCCAATGGACACCATCTCCTGCTCCTCCCCATGAACTCACCCCCTTCCCCTTTCAATGACACGATCTCCTGCTCCTCCCCATGGACTCATCCCCTTCCCCTCCCAATGGACACATCTCCTGCTCCTCCCTATGGACTCACCCCCTTCCCCTCCCAAAGGACACATCTCCTTCTCCTCCCCATGGACTCACCCCCTTCCCCTTCCAATGACACCATCTCCTGCTCCTCCCCATGGACTCACCCCCTTCCCCTCCCAATGGACACATCTCCTGCTCCTCCCCATGGACTCATCCCCTTACCTTCCAATGGACACATTTCCTTCTCCAACCCATGAACTCATCCCTGTCCCCTCCCAATGGACACATCTCCTGCTCCTCCCCATGGATTCATCCCCTTCTACTGTCCCACAGTCTTCTTTCTGGAACATTTGTGTAATTCTGTAATTCTGTTTAAAATATTTTACTGAACCTGCATTTCCAGGATGGTCTTCAAATCATTTAGCACATAACATTAAACCCTCTTGAACTGGTCTCCCTGCCCACCTAGTATTATCTTCTGCAATCCCCCTCTTCACTCTTTCATTTCTATTTGTGATGTTGTGTTCCTTCGAGGTATTTTAGATAGCCTGACTTTGCTTCTCTCCTGGGAGTACTTTCTGTTTCAGCTCTGGGACTTTATATCTCTTGTTCCTGCTATCAAGAATCCAACCAACCTACTCCTCCTTGTTTGGGCACACATTAGTTTGAAATATACATTTGTTGAATAAGTTTCTGCTTGGATAAAGAAATGGAAAATTGTTGCAAAATGTTTGCATTAAGGATGAGTATTCTTGGCAGTATTCGATTCTAAAATAATAGGTAGTAAAGTTGAATAAGTTTGCTTCAAGGAAAATAGGCCAGAGTCGAAGGGGAAGTACTTCTAAGAAAATTATGAAATAAATCACTATGAGTCTTCACCAACCAGGTCCCTGGGCTCATGCCCAAGTTCTAGAATGAAGCACCCATCAATAATAAAGTGATTAAATATTAAAGAGAGAGAGAGAGAATAATTGAGGTCAGTACTTTCAATAACTAAATAAATCTACACTAAGAGTTCCATGAAAGGATGGTGCTGGGCATTTTGAGATTTGGGCTCTAAGAAAGAGGGTACTGGTCCAATTGGGCATCAGTGGTCTCACTGGACACTGGTAGGCTATTGGGCATGGTTGGACTAATGGGGCATTGGTTGTCTAATGAGGCATGGATGGTCTAGTTGGATGTTGGTGGTCTATGGAGCATTGGTGGTCTATGGGGCATTGATGGTCTATGGGATATTGATGGCCTACTGGTCACTGGTGGTCCCAGTTTGGACAGTAACCCTTGTACAGCTTCCAGGGGCCCAGTGTGTTGCTGTTGATAGAAGCCGCTATGGACACCCACAGCAGGATTGTGTCCGTAGTCAGCAGTGAGGACACTTTCCGCCTCTGTGGGTGCCTCTGACTTTGAAATCAGAAACATCACCACTGAGACATGGGGAGAAGGATGGAAGACCATAGAGATCACCTAGTAGCCCAGGGTTGGCTCAGAGGCAGACAGGTTGAGGTCCAGGCATTTCTGGACACTGGGGGACACTGGCAGGATTGTGCTGGTCGTATGTCACAGACTTGTTTGTGATTATCGTTCCTGTCTCCACGTTAGTGTGATCTGGGAAGCCCAGCTCTCAGTAGCAACAGGTGTAAGCCAAAACAATTTCTGGAAAGGGTTTTAAAACTTTGAAAATAGAAATTTAACGAGACCTTAGGGAGGAAGAATGTGCAGAAGAGGGACTTGGGTCCAGGTTAGCTGAAGAACTTGCCTGGCGAGCAGGAGAGGCCCTGGGTTCTGTCCCCAGCACTGTGAAATAAATAAGTGAAGTGCCAGCTCAGTTGTGCCACGGAGGGAAGGAGAGAGAGCCTCCAGGAGAAAGACTGAGGTGTGACCAACAGAGGCAGATGCCCTGGGCCAGCGGCCGGCCCAGGCCGAAGGGCAAAATGTCTATGTTAAGCAGAGGGAAGAGCAAGGGCCTCTCCAGGGCCCGTCAGCCACAGTGAAGATGAGGGCCTTTGCGCCCTGAGCAGGCACCATGCTGGCTGCAGGTCACATCTGCTGCGGCCTCTGAGTCTCCTTCCCGACCACAGGCGGCACCTTCACTTGGTGGTGGTCGAGCAACTCGAAAGCGTAGCACAGTAAATTATCAGAGGAACCGGGTGGCGCCCAGGATGCTGTGAGGCCTGTGCAGGGTGGCACTTGGAACCACGGCCCAGGACCTGCCTCCACCCCGCTACCGTGCCTTGGGTGCCGCAGCACAGAGTCAGGAAGGCGTCGTAGGCACCGCCACCCTCTCTTCGAAATGGGGGGTCAGTCGTGTGTGATTATCCCCCCAGCCTGCGAGACCAAGGGTGGATATTTGGTAAGGGCTCTGAGGTTGGTTAAGGAAGGCTATGCTGCTGAGTTAGAAGAGAAAACGGTGTCCATCTCAGAGAAATCAGCCCAAGAGGCCCACGGCCGTCAGCACCTAACAGCTCGCATTCCATTAGATTCACAAATCTTTAAATGTGCTTCCTTAAGAGAAAGTGACACATACTGACAGTATTTAAGGGGGGTAAGAAGGAAAAGCCAGTGAGTGGGAGTTTCCTTTGCGTCCTGCCTGGCATAGTCCTCTGCAGGTCCACTTTCTTGAGACTGTCCTCTGGTGGAGGCTGGACGGGGGCCTCTGTGCATTGCCTGGAACTCACTGGGGTGGTGATCCAGGAGGGTCACTTTCCTCTGCCGATGTCTGCTGGTGGAGCTGTGGCCCCGGCTCCTTCCAGGAGCAAAGGGAACAGAAGGGCTCCTGGCAGGCACCACGCCCCTGCGGCAGACCGTCTTTTTCCTGGGCTGGGAAGAGGCTGGCCCCTCTCCACCCACAGCAGGCAGGCCTCTCGGATGAAGTCCTAGTGGGTGCGTCCAGACGGTGGCAGTCTGTGCAGAGGGAGGCCCAGCTCCAAAAAGGAGGTGAGGTCTCTCTGTTGAGGGGATAGACTGTCACCCCTGCAGATCAACCGGGTGCTGCTCTGAGCGTCCAGTTGTCTCGGTCGCACGTGAGTCACAGCCTCTGCCAAGTGAGTCAGCCACGTGCACACATGCCCTCCTGGCCCCAGGGACATGCTCTGGCTCTCCTGTGACCCCACAGCAGCCTCCCACAGTGGCCTCCATGGCATTCTTGGGGTTTTTCCCTGCATTTTTAAAGAAATTTACTGAAGTCAAACATAAAAACATGAAATGCGCACAGGCCAAGGGGCACTGCGCGGGTTTGGAGGCGTTGTTGTCCTGTTTAAATCGGGGGGACCCGCCGGCTCCTCCGACAGCTTGCCCCCTCCGCTGAGACCTCAGAGCCCCTTCTTCACGGTGCTGTGCCAGCCTGTGCTCACGCGCCTGAGCTCTTGCTCCAGCTGTGACTTGAGTGGTGATCCACTGTCCCTGTCCTGCCCCAGCTCTGGTAGCACCCAGTCCCTGAGACGCACCTTCTCACCTTCCCGTGATCAAGCCCTGTGGCATGGCGGGAATTCTCAGCCGTTCTCCAGGACAGGAAGCAGCCTCTCTCATGGGCATCGCCAGGTGAGGGAGTCCCTGCCGCAGAGCAGGCCTCACGCCAGGGCTGGGCCTGGAGCGACTTCCCGACTCCTCCCTCCTCCCTGGACCCCGGCGGAGCTCCTCACAGCGCCTGTCCTCACGGGGCTGGTGCAGCACAGGTCCACCATCTCCAGGCACGGGCACAGCTGGCCGCAGTCCAGGAGCAGGTGAGGCAGGGACCCCTCCGAAGGGCCCGGAGGCAACTGCGGCTCTTCAGAGCCCAGCCGTCCCCGCTACGGGCTCGGGGCTCTCTCCTCCTTCAGAGCCCAGCCGTCCCCCCTTAGGGCTCAGGGCTCTTTCCTCTGCCAAGAAGGTGTTTATCCCTCTAAAAGATGTCTTCCCGTTAACAGTATTTTACGGCCTTTGTGATCCTTTTACAGCATTTTAGATGCAACCTAAATACTATGTATTTCAAGAAGGGAGCCATTACCTTAAGAATGTGCATGTTTAAAAGTGTCTTTTATGAGGTTTATTAAAAGCAGTCATAAATTTCCAAGAAAGTTTCAAGCCGTATCACACTGATCTTGCTTCTCGCTTAAACAAAACGTAAACTTGAAGTGGAGTATACACGCGCCGTTCCCTGAGCCGACTCACCTGCCCGGCTGTCCTTGCAGTGCCCATCGCCCTCACGCTCTCCTCTGGGTTGCCCAGGCACAGCAGCGGCTTTCTGAGGACTGTTGAACTTGTGGAACCTTCTGGATTCATCCTGGGGCAGGCTCAGGCCTCTGTGGGCTCTGCATGCCAAGGCGAGGTGCAGCCGGGCCTGCTCCCAGGACGTCCCCTCAGCCATACCTGCACCTGAGATGGGCACTGCTAGCCCATCCCACAATGGCAACACCGCAGCATGGGACACGGGCCACTCGAGAGCCAGCGTGCATGGGCAGCCAGGTCCTGGGCTGAGGCTCACACTTGCCCTGTGCCTGACGCCGCCCACCTTCCTTAGAGGACCAGAGGACCAGCAGAGGCCAGGTCTCAGAGCGGCTGGCAGGGTGCTTGGCAGTGGGTACCTGCGAGGTCACGGCATCGCAGCATCTTATCCTCTAGCGCATGCCAAGGCCCCTCTCCACAGCGTGAGGCCTCTGGGTGCGCGCCGAGTCCCGGCAGTACGTGAGATGGGAAGAGCCCCCTTCCAGTCCTCCTCTGCAGCTCCCGCACAGACCTACAAGCCTGGGGTGCCGAGCAGAGTGGGAGCGGGTCTGTCTCCACCACAGGCCACGCCCAGCCACACGAGGCCTGTCAGAGAGAGCTGGTTGGAGACAGGTCAGATCAGGGTGGGTGCAGAGGCCTGGACCTGGGCTGGAGTGTGGGCCTGGTGCCTACCTGACTCCATCGGGGGCCCTGGAGCCCATCAGTGGCCACTGAATGTGCCTCTGCAGTGGGCCACCATGAACCCTATAGGACGCTGGAGGAGGTTCTGGGGTAGCCCAGTCACCTGGAGACGGGCACACGCAGCCTGCTCCTCTGGCTGCTCCAGCTCCCTCACCACCCATTTACCTCAGACGCTGGTCCTGGCAGAGTCAGGAACCAGCAAGAACCATTGCCCAGTTCTGTGCCCACGCTGGGCTCCCTGAGGTCAAGAGAGACAGAATTGCTGAGTTCCCACCCTTCCCAGGCCAAACCCTAAGCCAATTGCCACAAAGCTACCCCTGAAGCCTGCAGCTGCTGCTTCTCAAAGTCTTCCTCCCGCCAGTCCCAGTGCTCCTCAGGCCTTTCCAAGTCAGGCCTGGCACCTCTGCTGTCACTGGTCAGGCCTCTCAAGACAGTCTGGTCTCAGCCTGGCAGGTGCTGCCCAACAGCCTGAGCTGAGAGAGATGAACCCAGACTTTCTAGAAAGAGGGAGAGAACAGCTTCCACTGAGAGCCAGAGTGGGACAGCTGACCCTCCAGGTGGGACCGAGGAGGAGCAGAGGTTTGCACAAGCTGGAGAGGTCCCAGGCCTGCCCACTGACCAATCCAACTGCCTCTGCAGAGTTGGCCAGTGCCGCACCAGGCCTCTGCATGGCTGCGGGGGGGTGCACCTGCCTCGTGATCGCGGTGTGCCGGTGACACCTGCTGGGGAACCGAGTCTCCTCGCGCTCCGTTTGTACTGAGGAGCTCTGCTGGTTCCCACTTCGTCTCTGACACCGACGTCTGAGGTCCTCAGGTGAGGACCCGAGCTTCTGAGATGGCCATGCAGAGCCAGGGGCCATGCGGCTGTGACTGCACAGCTAAGACTGGAACCCAGAGCTGGATGGTCTGGGCTGCAAGAGGAAGGCCTGTTCCTCATCATACTCATACTCCTCCTTCAAGCACAGCAAGCACACAACCTACTGCCAACTGCTTACAGATTATGCCTGCAGACCCATCTACCCAGAGCCCTGGGTGCTGGCCTACCCAGAGTCCAGGGTGCTGGTCTACCCAGAGCCCAGGGTGCTGGTCTACCCAGAGCCCTGGGTGCTGGCCTACCCAGAGCCCAGGGTGCTGGCCTACCCAGAGTCCAGGATGCTGGTCTACCCAGAGCCCTGAGTGCTGGTGTACCCAGAGCCCTGAGTGCTGGTGTACCCAGAGCCCAGGGTGCTGGTGTACCCAGAGCCCTGGGTGCTGGCCTACCCAGAGTCCAGGCAGCTGGTGTACCCAGAGCCCAGGGTGCTGGCCTACCCAGAGTCCAGGCAGCTGGTCTACCCACAGCCCTGGGTGCTGGCCTACCCAGAGTCCAGGGTGCTGGTCTACCCAGAGCCGAGGGTGCTGGTCTACCCACAGCCCTGGGTGCTGGCCTACCCAGAGTCCAGGGTGCTGGTCTACCCAGAGC
>JAJEJO010061244.1:37080-66051 GCA_020662805.1 Glaucomys volans | reverse complement strand
CCTGCTCGACAGACTCCCGGCTGGTGTGCGTTTTTCAGCCGTCGACACTCACCATCCTGTTTGACCCCGTGCCCCCCTGGCTGGTCCAAGGGTGGGCACCCAACCTTTGTTGTTCGGTGCGGAAGGAACAACAGTTATATATGCACTCATCAGCATGGACTTCCACTTACAATGCTGATTTGGCTACAGTCACCGCTGAGTGCCCAATTTGCCAGCAGCAGAGACTGACACTAAGCCCTTGATATGGCATCATTCCCCAGGGACATCAGCCAGCAAAATTGTGGCAGATTGATTATATTGGAATACTTCTGTCATGGAAAGGGCAGTGGTTTGTCCTTCCTGCAATAGACACTTATTCTGGGTATGGATTTGCCTTCCCTGCATGTAGTGGTACAGCCAAAATGACCATCTGTGGACTTATAGAATGCTTTATACATCCTCATGGTATTCCTCACAGCATTTCTTTGGACCAAGGAACTCACTTCACAGCTAAAGAAGTGAGGCAATGGGCTCATGATCATGGGACTCACTGGCCTTTCCTTGTTCCCTACCATCCTAAAGCAGCTGTTTTGATAGAACAATTGAATGAATGCTTGAAGATGCAGTTTCAGTGCCAGCTAGGTGCAATACCTTGCAGGGCTGGAGTAAGGTTCTTCAGAAGGCTGTCTATACTCTGAATCAGTGTCCACAATATGGTACTGTTTCTCTTATTGTGGAATTCATGGGTTCAGGAATCAAGGGGTGGAAATAGGAATGGCACCACCCACCCCATTATCACTCACTCATTACCCCAATACCCCCTCTAGAATAAAATTTTTGCTTCCTGTCCCCACAACCTTACATTCTGCAGGCCCAGAAGTCTTAGTTCCAGAAGGAGAAATGCTTCAGCCAGGAGGTACAACAATGATTTCATTAAACTGGAAGTTAAGACTATCCCTTGGGCCACTTTGGGTTCCTCATGCCTCTGAGTCAATAGGCTCTGAAGGGAGATACTGTGCTGGTGGGGGTGATTGACCCAGATTACCAAGGGGACATCAGACTGGTACTCCACAGTGGAGATAGGGAAGTGTACTCCTAGAGTGCAGGAGATACATTGGGGCATCTCTTTGTATTACCCTGTCCTGTTATTAAGGTCAATGGGAAAATACAACCCAATGCAGGCAAGACAACAAATGTCTCAGACCCTTCAGGAATGGAGGTGTGGGTCACACCTCCAGGTAAAGAGCCAAGATCTGCTGAGGTGCTTGCTGAAGGTAGAGGGAATACAGAATGGGTAGTAGAAGAAGGTAGTCATAAATACCAACTACATCCATGTGACCAGTTACAGAAATGAGGATTGTAATTGCCATGCATATTTCTTCCCTATTCTGTTAAGAATATGTTTGTGCATACTTACACATGCATTAAGAGGAAATATTTGTTACTCTCCTGTTATTCATTGTGTAATGTAGAACTGATTGACTTAACATCAGTAATATTTCTGTTTTTTCTTTTATTCTGGGGAGAGAACTAGTATGTTTTCAGTTGTATGAAGGATAGTTATGTTAGGTGGAAATATGAACTGTTAATGTGTTGATTTGGAGATTAAGTATGATGTAAAGAGTCATGTTTGGATATCAAGTTGACAAGGCCTGGGTTTATAATGGTTAATTTGAATTGTCAACTTGATTGGATTGTGATGCTGATGATTAAGAGGCTTCTGGGTGTGTCAATGAGGGTGTGTCTAGGAATGATTGGAATGTGGGATAGTGAACTGAAGAGGAGACTCTCCCTAAGCATGGGCAGCACTGCCCTATAGGATAGAATAAAAGTTGGAAGAACAAGGAAGCAAATGCAGATGCAAGGTTGGCTTTTCTTGAATGAGTTCTCTCTCTTTTTTTTTTTTTTGGTACACAAATCGGGTACAACTTTTAGATTCACACCATTCTTGCAATCATTCATATACATAGGGTAATCCTGTTTGTCTCAGTCTACTCTTTTTCCTTCCCCCACCCCTCCAGCCCCAATATCCTCTATACCATGCAAAGTTCCTCCATTCTTCTCTTGTTCCCCCCCACCCCCGTTCATTAGGTATCATCATCCACTTGTCAGAGAAAACATTCGGCCTTTGGTTTTTTGGGCTTGGCCTATTTCACTTAGCATGATATTCTCCAACTCCATCCATTTACCAGCAGATGCCATAATTTATTCTTTTTATGGCTGAGTGACATTCCATTATGTAACAAGTTCTTGATTGCTGCTTTGATCCTCTGAGGATATTGTACTCTCTCTTCTTCACTCTTCCAAAGCAGACTCTGCCAGTGATTCTCCAGATAGTTTCCAAAAGCTTTGGTCTTGGGCTAGGGTAGCACTGTTGATCATTCTTGTTCTGGGGCTTCTGTGTCTTGGACTGTGAAGCTGCTTGTTCTTCTAGCTCTCTAGCTGCAGATGGCCATTGTGGACTATCCAGCTTCTGGTCATGTAAGCCAATCTAATAAATCCCCTTTTTATAATCATACTTCCTGCTGATTCTGCTCCTCTAAAGAACCCTGACTAATACACTTGTCTTTCCTCCATACAATTCTTCTACCAAAAATATCATCAATAGACTTTCAAAATGCCTTATGCTCAGTCATAACATTTTCAATAAAAGTATTTCTGATCAAGGATCTGACCTCATAGCAAATAAGCTGTGGCAATGGATTCACACTCATGAAAATCACTGGTCTTAATATATTACCAATCATCCTGAGGCAATTGACTTAATAGAAGAGTGAAATCCCTTTTGAAGTCTAGATACATTCCCAGTTAGGTGATAATACCATGTAGGGCTGAAGTTAGGTGTTCTGGGATGTTGTGCATGCTGTGAATCAATATGCAATATTTGACTGTGATTCTCCCATAACCGAACTTCACAAGTCCAGTAATCAAGGAGTGAAAATAGGAACAGTATTTCATACTATTATTCCTAGCGACCCACCATCAACACTTTTGTTTCTTTTTCCTGTATTATTATGTCTGCTCTGTTGATTTAGAATCTGTAGATTCAAAGGAAAAAATGATCTTGCAAGGACATATAATGTCAATTCCATTGATTTAGAAGTTAAGATTTCCACCTAGCCACTTTAGTCTCCTTGTGTCTCTAAATCATCAGGAAAATAAGAGTGATTGTGTTGACTGAGATAATTAATCCTGATTAGCTATGGGTAAGTTGGGACATTACTACACAGTGGAGTTAGATGGAAAAATTTTAGAATATAACAGAATGACTTAAGGCATCATTTATTAGTACCTTGCCCTATGACTAAAGTCAATGGTAATCTATAACAGTTCAATTTTAGGAAGGAATGCTAAGGGACCAAAATGCTTTGGGTCACTCTGTAAGGTTAAGAAACATTCCCAGCTGACATGCTTGCTGAGGGTAAATGAATTATGCTATCTATAGTGGGAAACAATAATTTTAAGTAACAGTCTCAATCATGTGAACAGTTAAAGAATAAAGGCCTGCAATTGTAATAAGGATTTCTCCCATTTTTTGTGGATATATTTGTGTCTGCATGTGTATGTGCATACTTATAACGTCTTTAATATGTTCATCACTTATCTTGTTGTGATATATTATATAATAAAGTCACTTTCATCATAATATTTATTGATAATTTTCAATGTAGTTTTTAAGTCAAGGGATATCAAGAAAGTTGAACAGTGTTTTGAATATTCCTTTGGAAGAAATGATTAGCAAATTTTGGGTTTTACAGAGTAATTATACTCTGTTAGGTTGAAGTGTGATTTTGTTGAATTCATTTGGAAGTTTGATATGGGTTAGGAAATGTGTATATGTGCCACATTGATGAGAGATGGACTACAAAGGTTATATTGTATGTGTCAACTCAGCTAGACTATAACATCTAGATTTATCATAAAATACTAGTCTAGATTTTCTCAATAAAGACTTTTTGATGTGCTTACCACTTGTAATTTGGTGTCTTTAGGGAGGTTACTCTTGATAATGGTGAAGTCTTCTTCCAAACAGTTCAAGGCCTGAATGGGAAGAGATGAGGAATCCCATAGTAGAATTGTTAGGAATAACAATGTGCCACAAGAAATCAAACACGTGTTTGAACATGGGTAGGCAAGGCATTTACTTCTGACAAAAGGGTGTGCTACAGAACCTATCTAGCAAATTCTGGGCTGGCAGTCTGCCTGTTTCTATACTATGGCAGTACTGCCCTTCACCCTGATTGGAGGACTCAGGGGTACAGTTTACACAATTGGCAAATTTTAAAACTTGGGCAGGCAAAAGGAAAGAGCTATAATTAAAAATGGCTGCAATGGGATCCAATTAAGGCTAAATATTATATTCTGAAAATGGGCCACTAGAAATTCTATTTCTCACACCCCCCCTTTTCTTTTTATACCTTTTGTTTTCATTTTCATTGCACCCTTTGGTATTGCCATCTATCCTAGACACATTAACTTTTTGAGGTGCAAATCATCCCTGGTAATGAGTTCTCCCCTTTCTAATGAATCAGATAGCCATCTTGGTGATGAGGAGCACTTGGTAAGATCCTTTCCAGCTTGGTTGAAAATTGTCATCTTTCCAGATCTTAATTAAAATCAAGTCACCAGGCTGGAAATGATGAATCGTACATTGTAGAATGGGAGTTTGAGCGGCAGTTTATAAAAATCATACCAGGACAAAAAAAATCACAGATAGGTCTCAAATTGACTCAGAATAATCTTGTGCATTAGGCACTCTTGTATACTCCCCATTTTTTTTTTTAATAAGTTCCAGTTTTACTTTTGGGAGTAATTACACAAATGTACATCTCTAGTTACATTAAAAGAACCATTGCCTTTTTTTTTTTTTTTAATGCCCATGTAGGACTAAGCTTCGATAACACTCTCCTGCCAGGTATTTTAGACAAAGTTGGTCAAAATTTAACTTGTTTCTTCCTAACTGAGGAAGAGCTGAGATTACTTGGGTACTTGCTCTTGAGAACTTGTGAGAAGACTGTTAGCTTTTCTAGTGCCATCTGCAGGATGGGTCCAGAGTCTTGCTGACCATATGTGGTTACCCTTGGAAGTATTAGGGACAATTCTTTCTCCAATGACCCTCCTCTTTGCAGAATGTGCACTGATTGGCTTCCAGGGTCCCACTGATCTCCCTGATTGGGAAGTCATGTGACCCATAGTTGCAAAGCTTTTATAGAAGTCCCATTGTTCCCTGGATCCTAACTGACCTCAGTGGGCAAGAACCAAATACTGGATATCTTTCCTGGGCCTTTTTATTTTCTTACTTTTGTTTTTGGTTTTAATCATCCAGCAGGAGGGTTTCACCAGTCTTAAAGTGGAAGCACTGGGTTTTAACTTTAATGTCCAACATTTTACAGTTATTTACACCTTCCATTTGGTTAGGGTTAGTATTAGTACTGGAAGTCAGCCTATATTTTGCCTATCCTATAGTTGATGGCTTATTTCAAAATTAACTCAGGTTGTCCTGTTAGAAGGAATACTTTTGTAAAACACTAACAGGTAAAAGTTATAAGGTTCTATAAGGAAAATGCAAAATGAAATTAACAAGACCAGAAATATATTCAGTTTGTATGATAGCTTTGAACCAAGTAACAACATCTAAAATAACATTGGTATATCTTTGGTATCTATTTTGCCTCCACAAAGACACACAAATTTATCAAATCAATCATGTATTAAACCCTTATAAAGTTTACTTTCTTTTAAAACTCTATTATAATGTAACATAACTTTTATATTTTCCCAAACCTTTACTTAGTTTTGTATTATATCATTTGATTATTTTGAGATCACAGTAATTTTACAACAAAAGTCCATCGTTTCAACACAACTTTAAACAAGCTTAAGTCTAGCCTACTTTGGAGCCATCTTAACATGGAGTAGGGTGAGAAACAGAGACTTATCTAAGGTAAGGTAGGGCTCTTGACAAATAGCACAATACATTATATCTAAAAGGAAACAATTTTCTTTTTGTGGGAAAATTTTAAACTGTGGCAGAATGTTTCCATATTTCATGTTGTGAACCTTTAAAGAAATTAGACTCTCCTTATTGCCTTCCAAAAATAAATTTATATTTCCATTCCAGTATAGAGTGTGACGCAAAATTAAATTACATACATATATATGTGTATGTGTATAAATATATATGCATATTTTATACATATATACATATATTTATATATATACATATATACTTATTGATGACAGGTTTCATTCAAGTATAAAATATTAAATAACAGGGCTGGGAATATAGCTCAGTTGGTAGAGTGCTTGCCTTGCATGCACAAGGCCCTGGGTTTAATCCCCAGCACCACCAAAAAAATAAATAAATAAAATAAAATGAAGGTATTGTGTCCATCTACAACTTAAAAAAAAAAGAGAGGGCTGGGGATATAGCTCAGTTGGTAGAGTGCCTGCCTTGCAAGCACAAGGCCCTGGGTTCAATCCCCGCCAAAAAAAAAAAAAAAAAGAAAATTCTCTTGATAGACAAGAGCAGATCAATGTGCAGAGTTTGCTTCTTATCAGTACATTAAAATTCTGCTGTCATATATAACTAAATAGAACAAACTAAAAAAATAAAAAATTGGAAAACTTTAACTGATGGGGTTAATTATAGCCAATTTTTAAGATTTATATTTTGAAACAATCCTTATTGTAACAATGGTCCACTTCACCTTTTGAATATAGCTCTGAGGCTTATTTTTAAGAGACCAGTTTTTCTTTTCCTTCCTCTCCTTCTCCCCTTCCCTAACCTGGGGGCTCATAACAAGATTACCTTTTCCCATCCTATTCCAAGTTATCTGTTCTTGAACACACCCACCACAGGAAGGAAATGTCACCTGAAGATCTAGGAAGAGACTATCTCCCAAATTAACAAGTGAATTTGGGCCTACCTAGGATCTCACAGAGCACACCAGGAATGCATCCATTGAAGAGGTTCCTCAAAACCCTTTGTTCTCCTTGATGGGCAGAATCAGAGTGTCTGGAACTAGACTCTTCTGTGCTTCTCCTTTGCTAGCAAAGCAATAAGCCTTCTTTTTCTTTTTTTCTCAAACCCTTGTCCTCATTAAATAAGCATGAATTGGTACTGGGGACAAGGATGGAGCTTTCTGTAACATCATGAAATTTATCTGTGCATTTAATTTGCATAATAAATTTCATCCCAAGAGAGGATTAGACAATCTGGCATAGACAAAAACTGTATATCCAGATACTCATTTGGGGCCTTTTTCTTACACTAGGAATATTGATATTTAATGGAGAAGACCCTTTCCATTGTTTTTTTTTTGTTTGTTTGTTTTTGTTGTTGTTGTTTTTTTAGCTTTTCTTGAAAACCCCTTGTAGAGGCTGCCAACAAAAACACAAGTTGACTTTAGTTTCTGTTTTATTCTTTTCTGGGTGTAGCTGTGTTGTGGGAATCAGACTGATCAAGAAGAGGCTAATGGCACTTGAACTTTATTTTACACCAGTGGGCCCAGAGTTCAAACTCCAATTTCTGAGCCCCCTTCTCCAGTTTTTTTGTCACAACATTTATAGGCTATCTGGTGCCATAAAATTTCTAGTCTACACAAAAGAAGGCCATGAACAGCATTTCTAGCCAGGGTTTCTAGCAGGAAGCACAGTTACAGAATCAGGGGATTCTGCAATAAGGGGAAAAACTGGCTCTTCTCACAAGGCCTTAGATAAATCTCTAGCCTTGGGCCCAAGCCACAACAGGGGCCTTCTAATCTAAAAGAAGAGTAGGTAGATTCCTAGAGGTAGTTATTTACAATCCCAAAGGTAGGGGTCTATGGTATTAATTAGGGTTCTTGAAGAAGGGCTGACTAAAAGGGGAGGAGAACTCTCCCTTCCTGAGGAACTAGTTTTTCAGTTTAATGGGATTTTGTCATAGTAAGAATTACTTTACCCCTGTGTTGGGCATCCACCAGCCAAATAAGGTGTCCCACCAGACCTTAAAAGGGAGACCATTTTTGTCCCCAAATTGCAATCCAAAAGTGCTGAAACTCTAAATCCTCCACAGCCAGCAGCTTTCACAAACCCTTCCCCAATAAGACAGGTTAGCAGATTGTCAGGCACTCAGGATAATGGGCCTCTGTTCTCAGTCAAGGTTCCTTCAAATGCAAAGTTCATCCCCTGAGGCCAAACATCCATCCCAGTGCAGCAGGGGAAATTGGAGGTGGGGGTGGAACCAAACGGAAGTTATAGAAAATTTTAGATTTAAGAACAAGCAAGGCATAGTCAATTAGAAAATCATGGGTCAGGCCAATAGCCTTGGTATCCTCCCAATGCCTGTACAACATAGATTCCAATCATTAACCTCAACAGTTTTTAAATATCTGTTCAGTATGAGCTCTGATCAATGCCTTTATCCAGAAGTGGTAAGTCCCCAGACTAATAAACTCAAGTGGAAGTCTTCTGCTAGTTTCTGCCTCCCACCATTAGAGTTCATTTTTCATGTAAACAAATTGTACTCCTTTAATAAAATGAAGCACTTTACTCTTTATAGTAATTTAATCAAAATACAGCTGAAGCTTATTGTATGCATATAGAATTACATCTGTTGAATTTTAATTCTTAGTAACCTTTTTTTTTAGGTTAAGACCCAGAATAGAGAAATCTTACTTTTTTAAAAAATTTATTAATTTATAAATATACATTCAATAGACTCCAATAAGACCACCGGACTGATCGCTAAGATCGGAAGGATTACTTAAATTTGTACTTCCTTGATGTTTCGATATTTCAATTTTGCAAATTAATTAGATGTCTCCTCTAACAAACACATTTATGAGTATTAATTCTATTTACGTTAAAAGCAATTTATCTATTTCTAACTTTGTTTACCCATGAAAACCAAGTTTTACAAAAAAGTTTATATAACTCTTTAAGTCAGTTATTCCTGCCAAAGAAAAGTCCTTAGAAGCCATGGACATTGAACTTTAAACATTTTATAGAAATTAGCACTTTAAGGCTTATTTTAAAATGGACACATTTCTTTTTTCATTTCTCCTTTTCCCTCCCCAACCTGGGGGAGGAGGAACAGGACCAACCCTTTCCCATCCTAGGATGACTCATTAGTCCCTGAGCATATGCTCAATGAAATGGTAATCTCCCAAATTAGCAAGCAAATTACAATCCCCCAATAGGGAATATCTGGAATGGAACCCTTGAAAGCTTCTTTAAAAACCTTTTGTTCTCCCCAATAAAAAACTATCTTCTCTGGGACTAGAATCTCTTGTGCTTTATTTTTTTCCTTCCCTCCAGCAAAGCAACAAATATTCTTTTTCTCAAAACCATTATCCCATCTTTTTAAATTGTAATCAGGGCATTCAATGAGCTTTTGGTAATTTGATCACCTAGAAAACATGTGGGTTAGTAATTTCAAAGTCAACTTTACTCTTACCAATTTAGATCGACCCCTTTTGTTAAATTTTATTTAAGTCATGTAAAATGAGAGGCTTTGGATCCCTTCATTAAATTTGTGAGTATTCATTTACCAATAAAACAATATGATACCATGTCTATCACAACACATATGTAGACACAACAATACAATACACAAGTGTGCACATATATAAAATAGATAGGAAACAAAGATATTGTGTCTTGTTAGCAGGTAAAATAGATCCTATTACATATTTTTACAGTATGACCCAGACATGAAAAGGGCCCCTGAGAAGTTGGGAACATTAGAAATAGTCTGCCAGTCATGGTGGATACTTAAATAAAAGGTTTATTAATCCTCCATGAGGCAGATTTACTCCTACCATCATCATTGGTTTATTTTCCTGTTAAGAACTCTCCAAAGGCTCTTTCCATTGTTTTCCCCTGTCCCTAGACCTATAATTTTTATTGCCCATTTTCGGTAGGTTCTTGTAATTGAGATTCCCCTGTACTTTTAACCTTCCCCCACAACAACAGCTCAATCTCCCTTATTGGGGATTTGTTACACACCCATGACCCAAATGGGTGCTCAATGCCCCTTATTTGCTCAGTCCCACCTATTAGGATTTTCTTGCATACACCCTGTCCTGTTTTCCTTGGTGTGATTTTGTGTTCACATTTACGTACATATCTGTCAAATCTCTATCCTTGAAAGCCTGGCATAGGAATGTTTACATTTCAAGGGGGTGTAGTCAGACTCCTAGAGACAATTATTTATAATCTGAAAGGTACATTAGGTTAACTAAGGATCATTAGGTTTCCTGAAGAAAGGCTGACAGAGGGGAGGGGAACTGACCCTTTCCCCAGGCATTGTTTTCTTACCATAATGTTTTTATGATTTCATTTTAAAACTAGGTCTGGTTTTGCAATCACACTTCAGTTACTTCAAGAGAAAAGTTATGTTTATTCTTGTTACCCCATGTTATTCAAAAGAGGAAGTCTGTGATCAGAATATAATGAATTGATTTTAAAATATATTGCAGTGTACCCACATTTTGCTATGAAGCTGCCTACCAAGCACTTCTTTTTGTGTACTATTTTTATATGAACTGAAACAATAACAATAAACAAAAAACAGAATTAAATGCAAAAAATGAAATTCATCCTACTACTACAGTGTTTGATACCTTAAAAATATACATGAATGCAGGCCACAGTGGTGCACACCTGTAATCACAATGGGTTGGGAGACAGAGGCAGGAGGATTGTAAGTTTGAAGCTAGCCCTAGCAACTTAATGAGGACCTAAGCAACTGAGCAAGACCATCTCTAAATAAATTATAATAAAGGCCTGGGTGTGTTGCTCAGTGGTTAAACACCCCTGGGTTCAATCTCCAGTAACAAAAATAAATAAATAAAATGAATATATTTCTACACAGAAAGAAAAATGTCATAAAACATAACTACAAAATAAGGAAGAAAAAAAGCCATAAGTAAGCAAGTAATATTTTGTTTAGCCAAATTAAAAACTTGATTCTTAACATGTTGAAATTGAAAAATCTTATTCTCAAGCTTATGCTGGTGATTTTTGACAATTATATAAGTATTGGAAAGGCCTTTGTGCAATTGTACACAAAAACTCACTTAGATAAAGTAGAACCAGAAAACACATCACTGTTGATGTTTAGAGAAGTGATTTGATTTGAAAATTATCTGAATAACTAATAAAATTAAAACTCCATTTTTAATAATGTGTTGGTTAATATGTTAGAGATAATATCGATGCAACTATACAAAATAACTACTGAATGGCAAATTTGAAAAATTTTCTTCATTTCCTCATTGGTAGTCATATTGCTAGACTATAAAAAATAAATAAATAAATAAATGCACTTCTTAGCAGAATATGAACACCTTTTATTTTATATGTGTATATTTACCTTAGCATTCTATTTTTAGCAACTTGTCACATGTCAAAATCTTGTCCACAATCAACATTGATTTTTTCATTTGTTATGTGGCATTTGAAATTTTTCTAACTTTTGAATAACGTTGGCATTTAATATATAAAGTAAATATTAGTATGGTATTTGAAAAAAAAAAATGATGACCAGTGACATGGTTGATCATATCCCTGGAAAAGTAATAAGCCTTCTTTTTTTTTTTTTGTGGTGCTGGTGATTGAACCCAAGGCCTTATGTTTGCGAGGCAAACACTCTACCGATTGAGCTATATTCCCAGCCCAATAAGCCTTCTTAATTTGACAGTAAACTCCAATGACTGAAATGTACCTAATTAGTTTTCTTTTAAAGCTATTCCCTTTGCTTATTGTTTATAAATAATAGATGCTATAGGTTTTGTTTTATTGGGCAAATTGTAATGATCCAAAGTATCAATGATATAGAAATTATTTCTGTATGATTGAATAGACATTTGGTTATGCCTTTTTTTTATATGAGATGCACAGTATGATATTTAGTTTTCTAAAATAAGGATATATGATATATGTTGTTCGTAGCGTGCACTTGTAATCTTTAAGAAAGCATTCCATTGCATTCTTCTGTCAAAGAAAATATTAAAATCATTTACTTTTGCATAAATTCCTACATTACTCTAGCCCTGTCTAGCCCTTTAACTGGTTTTTTAAAAATGTGACAACAATATATTAACCTTATTTTATAATGTTTTCAATATTTAATTACTATTAATGTTAAAATAGTTCTGAAAGCATAGAAAAGTTACAAAGATAGTACAGAGAGCTCTTCTATAATCTCAAAATATTTTCCCATATTATAATCATCTTATATAGCTATATTTCTCACAGTTAAGGAAACATTTGCAAAATGCTATTAACTAAGCTTGACACTATTTGGATTTCACCAGTTATTTCCTAATGTCATTTTCTGAGAGTCCAACAAAAATTGGCATTACATTCGGTCATTCTTTAGGTCCAAACAGTCTGTGACAATTATCAGATTTTGCTTTTGATAACTTTAGGTGTTTTGAAGAATCCTGGTCAGGCATTCCATAAAACATCTCTGAAATTGTGTTTGTGTGATATTTTTCTAAGGGTTAGCCTGAGGTTATGGGTTTTGGAAATGAAGGTCACAAGTATAAATTCTCATTAATTATATCTTACAAAGTGTTTATGCGTTTTTTTTTACTTTCTGGTACTATAAAATAATTCAGAATAATCTTGTGCTTTCCTTATCCTTAGGTCTAGAATCAGCCTATTCTCCAGGGATTCCTAATTCCTTTGATTGGAAAATTCCATTACATATTAAAATGAGTATACAGTTGGATGCAGTGGTACATGCCTCTAATCCCAGCAATTTAGGAGGCAGTGGTAGAAGGAACAAAAGCTTGAAGCTAACCTTGACAATTTAGGAGAGACCCTTACTGAAAATAAAAACAAAAAGAACTAGAGATGTAACTCAGTGGCAAAGCAATCTGGTTTCAATTCCTAGTACTGAAAAAGCAAAATAAAAGAGAGAACACTATTTACCCTTTCTTTTTCTGGGATGCAGCAGTTTCTATGCCCTCTTTAGAGGATAAAGATTGTGTGTGTATATTCACCCATGTATATACACGTTACTATCTTATTTGTATATGAAATCATAATTTTTAACCACTTTAAAAATATCAAACTAATCATTTTTTAAAAGTCATCTTATTGAGGTATTATTGACATGTAAAAAGCAAGACATTTGTATTTACTTTAAATTTATGCTCTAGATTTTAAGTATAATCACTACCACATGGATCATTCTTGGCCACTCTCCTTTGCGCACATGTAACTTTCCACTCCAACAGTGATGAAACTGGCTCACATTAACCAATAATAATTTTCATATTTCTTAAATTCCCTTACAAATTCACAGTGGTTTGAAAAGTGTTAACAAATGCCTCCATGTAAAGAACTTCATCAAATACAGTACAGTGTATGTGTATATTTCCTTTTTTTAAGTGTAACAGTTTCCTCATTAGATTTTGTGTCTAGCAGCTTTTTAAGATGTAATCCATGTTCTATAAAATTTAGCTCTTGAACACATACAAATGAAAAGGGATTTAGTATATTCAGAATATTATTCAACCATCACCACTATTAAAGTTCAGAATATTTTGATTTCACCAAAAAGAAAACCCATATCTGCTCTGCTCTTCAGGACTCCGACCAATCCACTCCCTGCCCAGACTTTGTGCCCGCACCATGGCTCCCCATCTAACAATGCACTATAGAAGCCAGTGCACAAGCTGCAATTTTTAGGTGAGGTAACTACCATCCTGAGATGCCTGCTGGAGGCTAGAAGCTCATTGTCAGGTAACTCTCATGCATCAAGCTATTGAAGATTAGGAGGTTTGAATAGTATATGACTGCTATATTGTAGATATTTTCTTTTGTAATTTTAATTTTTTTTTTATTTTTCTTACTCTATTTTCCTTTTATTTACCTGTTTCCTCAGAGTCTCTGTCTCTCTTTTCTCATGCTAACAAGCAAATTCTTTTGATTCTGCTTTCACACTTCCTATGATCTAGTACCTCTACATACTCTCTTTGTATCCCATTAACAGTTACATCCTACATCCCTCAACATCCTCTTTGTCCATCATTATAAATTATAGACCTCATTGCAAACCTATTGGTTATACTGTAGATAATAAACTCATCTTTTCTGTTTATTACACTAATACTGTTAGTATCTTCACAGGGGCTATTTGACTTATGATGCATATTATTTGTATTGGGTTCTGCTAATATTGATCTCCCCCTTAAAGGTGAGGTATTGAAAACCTGCAGAGTCACTATAAGCCAATAGAGGGGAAATGCAATACCTCAGATCCACACTGCTATGGGGGTAGAGACACAAACAACATAAAAAAAACAAGGGAATAAAGGGCTCCAAACAAACCAAGATGCTATATTAATAGAATCTAATGATCACATGATAGAAGAAATGTCAAAAAAGGAGTTCAGAAGGCACACAATTAAAATGATCCACAAAGAAAAGGATGAGAGAAGAGAGCAAATGCAGGTAATGAATGGTCACTCCAATAAATAGTTAAAAGAGTTAATGAAGGAAGCAAAACATCATTTCAATAAAGAGATAGAGATACTGAAAAAGAAAAACCAGAAATACTTGAAATGAAGGAAGAAATAAACCAAATTAAAAACTGAATAGAAAGCATTACCAACAAACTAGATCACGTGGAAAACCTCAGTGAAGACAAAATATTTAATCTTGAAAATAAAGATGATCAAACAGAGAAGATGCTAAGAAATCATGAATAGAACCTCCAAGAATTATGGGATATCATAAGATTAAATTTAAGAATTATTGGGATTGAGGAAGGCACAGAGATAGAAACCAAAGGAATGAAGAATCTATTCAAAGAAATATCAGAAAATTTCCCAAACCAGAAGAAAGAAATAGAAAATCAAATAGAAAAGGCTTACAAAACACCAAATGTACAAAATTAAAACAGATACAGAGCAAGAACAGTAAAAAGAAGATACCTAACACAAAAAATAAAGATAGAATTTTAAAGGCTGTGAGAGAAAAGCATCAGATTAATATAGAGGGAATTGATATTTATATCAACAGATTTCTCAGCCCACATACTAACAGCTCAAAACTTGAAATATGAACAACATATTTCAAGCTCTGAAAGAACATGGATGCCAACCAAGAATCTTATAAGTAGCAAAACTAAGCAAAACTAACCTTCAGATTTGAAGATGAAATAAAATCCTTCCATGATAAACAAAAGCTAAAAGAATTTACAAATAGAAAGACTGCACTAAAGAACATTCTCAGCAAAATATTCAATGAGGAGGAAATGAACAACATTGTAAGTCAGCAAAGGGAGGGACTACATTAAAGAAAAAGCCAATCAAAGGAGAAACCAAGTCAAGTTAAAAAACAAAAGTAAGCCCAAATGACTGGGAATACAAAACATATCTCAATAATAACCCTGAATGTTTATGGCCTCAACTCATTAATCAAAAGACATAGACTTGGGCTGGGGATATAGCTCAGTTGGTAAAGTGCTTGCCTTGCGAGCATAAGGCCCTAGGTTCAATCGCCAGCATGGCGGTTGGTTCAACATCGAGAATAAATAAATCTGGCAGATTGGATTTAAAAAAGGTCCCAACAAAATTCTGCCTTCAAGAGACGCATCTCATAGAAAAAGACATAGACTAAAGGTGAAAGAATGGGAAAAAACATACCACACACAAGGACTCAGTAAAAAAAGTAGGTGTTTCCATCCTCTTATCAGATAAAGTGGACTTCAAATAAAGTTAGTCAGAAGGGATAAAGAAGGACATTTCATACTGCTTAGGGGAACCATAAATCAGGAAGACATAATGATCATAAATATTTACGCCCCAAACAATGGTGCATCCATGTAAGTAAAACAAATCCTTCTCAATTCCAGGAACCAAATAGATCACAACACAATAATTCTTGGTGACTTCAACACACTACTCTCACCATTGGATAGATTTTCCAAACAAAATATGAACAAAAAAACTCACAGAATTCAATAACACAATCAATAACTTAGACTTAATAGACATATATAGAATATTCCATCCATCAATGAGTGAATATACTTTCTTCTCAGCAGCACATGTATCCTTCTCTAAAATAGACCACATGTTATGCCACAAAGCAGCCCTTAGAATAAAAAAATAGAGATACTACCTACTATTCCATCAGATCATAATGGAATGAAATTAGAAGTCAATGACAAAATAAAAAAACAAAAACTACTCCAACACCTGGAGACTAAATAATACACTACTGAATGATGCATGGATAACATAAGACATCAGGGAGAAGATAAAAACATTATTAGAGATAAAAAAGAACAATGTTACAACCTATCGACATCTCTGGGACACTATAATAGCAGTACTAAAAGGAAAATTCATTGCATGGAGCAATTCAATAAAAGAATACAAAGTCAATGAATAAATGACCTAATCTTCCATCTCAAAGTCCTAGAAAAAGAACAGATCAACACCAAAAGTACTAGAAGACAGGAAATAATTAAAATCAGGACTGAAATCAATGAAATTGAAAAAAAGAAATAATTCAAAAAATTGACAAAACAAAAAGTTGTTTGAAAAAGTAAACAAAATTGATAAATCCTTAGCCACACTAAGAAGAGAGAGAAAACTCAAATTACTAAAATTCATGATGAAAAGGAAATATAATGACAGACACCATTGAAATATAAAACATAATTAGAAGCTATTTTGAAAATCTATACTCCTAAAAAATAGAAAATCCCAAAGACATTGACAGGTTTCTAGACACAATTGACTCACCCAAACTGAATCAGGAATACATACAAAATTTATACAGATTAATTTCCAGCAATGAGATAGAAGAAGCCATCAAAAACCTATCAACCAAGAAAAACCCAGGATCAGATGGATTCTCAGCTGAGTTCTACAAGACCTTCAAAGGAGAACTAATACCAATACTTCTCAAAGTATTACAGGAAATACAAAATGAGGGAACCTTTCCAAACTCATTCTATGAGGCTAGTATCACCCTGATACCAAATCAGACAAAGACACAACAAGGAAAGAAAACTTCAGACCAATATCCCTGATGAACATAGATGCAAAAAATTCTTAACAAAATTATGTCAAACTTCATACAAAAACATATTAAAAAAAAACATATTAGTGCAGCGTGATCAAGTGTGGTTCATCTCCAGGATTCAGGGTTGGTTCAACATCGAGAATCAATAAATATAATTCATCACATCAATAAACTTAAAGTTAAGAATCATATGATTATTTCAATAGATGCAGAAAGAGCATTTGATCCAATATGCTCTTTCTGCTCAAAACACAGGAAAAATAGGGATAGTAAGAGCATACCTGAACATTGTAAAGGCTATCTATGCTAAGCCCACAGCCAGCATCATTCTAAATGGGGAAAAACTGAAAGTATTCCCTCTAAAAACTGGAAACAAGACAAGGATGCCCTCTTTCAGCACTTCTATTCAACATTGTCCTTGAAATACTAGCCAGAGCAATTTGATAGACCAAAGAAATTAAAGGAATATGAATAGGAAAAGAAGAGCTCAAGCTATCACTCTTTGCCGACAATATGATTTTGTTTAGAGGATCCAAAAACTCCACCAGACAACTGATAGAACTAATAAATGAATTTAGTAAAATAACAGGATATAAAATCAGCACTCATAAATCTAATGCATTTCAATTCTTATGTGATGAATCTCCTGAAGGAGAAATTAGGAAATTAATTCATTTCACAATAGACTCAAAATAAATAAATAAATAAAATACTTGGGAATCAATCTACCAAAAGAGATGAAACATCTCTACTATGAAAACTAAACAGAACACTAAAGAAAGAAGTTAAAGAAACCTTAGAAGATGGAAAGATCTCCCATGTTCTTGGATAGGCAGAATTAATATTGTCAATATAAACATACTACCAAAGGGGCTATACAGATTCAAGCCATTCCAATTAACATATCAATGATGTTCCTCATAGAAATAGAGAAAGCAACATGAAATTCATCTGGAAAAATAAGAGACCCAGTGTCACCAAAGCAATCCTTAGCAGGAAGAGTGATGCAGGAGGTATCACAATACCAGACCTTCAACTCTACTACAGAGCAATAGTAACAAAAATGGCATAGTATTGGTACCAAAATAGACAGGTAGACCAATGGTACAGAATAGAAAACACAGAGATAAACCCACATAAGTACAGTTATCTCATACTAGACAAAGGTGCCAAAAACATACAATAGAGAAAAGATAGCCTCTTCAACAAATGGAGCTGGAAAAACTGAAAATCCACATGCAGTAAAATGAAATTAAACCCCTATCTCTCACCCTGCCCAAAACTTAAATCAAAATGGATCAAGGACCTAAGAATTAGACCAGTACCTTGCACCAAATAGAAGAAAAAGTAGGCCTGAATTTTCTTCGTGTTGGCTTAGGATCAAATTTCCTTAACAAAACTCCCAGAGTGGAAAAAATGAAAGCAAATATCAATAAAATGGGATGGATCAAATTAAAAAGCTTTTTGTCAGTAAAGGAAACATTAAATAATGTGAAAAGAGAGCCTACAGAGTAGGAGAAAAATCTTTTCCACATACCCTTTAGACAGAGTACTTACTGATCTCCAAAATTTGTAAAGAACTTACAAAACTTTACACCAAAAAACAAAGAACCCAATCAATAAATAGGCTAAAGAAATGGGCAGAGACTTCACAGAAGAAGATATACAGGTGATCAACAAATATATGAAAAAGTGCTCATCATCTCCAGTAAATAGAGAAATGCAAATTAAAACCACCCTTAGATATCATCTAACTACAATTAGAATGGTTATTATCAGGAACTCAAGCAATAATAAGTGTTGGTGAGAATGTAGGGAAAAAGAAACACTCAAACATTGCTGGTAGGATTGCAAATTGGTGCAGCAACTCTGCAACTCTGGACTTGGAATGGACCCACCATTTGACCCAGTTATCCCCTTTTTGGTTTATACACAAGGGGCTTAAAATCACAGCATACTACAGTGGTGAATCCACATCAATGTTTATAGCAGCTTAGTTCCCCATGTCTAGATTGTGAAACCAATCTAGATGTCCTTCAATAGGTGAATGGATCAAGCAACTGTGGTATATATACACAATGGAATATTACTCAGCCATAAAGAAGCATAAAATCATGGCATTTGCAGGTAAATGGATGGAGTTGGAGAATATCATGCTAAGTGAAATAAGCCAATCCCCCCAAATCAGAGGCCAAATATTTTCTCTGATAAGTGGATGATGATACATAATGTGGGTGGGGGAGAGAGAAGAATGGAAGAACTTTGGATTTTGTAGAAGGAAATGGGGGGAAGGGGACAGGGGAAGGAAAGATAGTAAAATGACACAAACATCATTACCCTATGTACATATATGATTACATGAACCGTGTGACTCTACATTGTATACAACCAGAGAAATGAAAAGTTGTACTCCATTTGTGTACAATGAATCAAAATGCAGTCTGCAAAAATAAAAATAAATAAAATTTAAAAAAAGCCCATACCCACTAGGAGTCAATTTTTCATGCCTTTCTCCAGCCAAATTGTAGGAAACAATTTATTTTCTGTCCCTACAGATTTATCTTTGATATATATTTCATATAAAAATATTTTTTTTAGAATGTGATCTTTGCAAGGGTATTATTTCAGGTAACTCAAACTTTTCAAGGTTGCTCCAAGTTGTGTATCACTAATCAATACTTTACTGATTTTTCCCCTTTGAGTCACATTTTTAAATGTAATAGATTAGGGATTAGAGTTCGGTTTGTGTCTCAGTAGTTTAAGTACTTGTCTAGCATTAGATAGACCTCAGGTTCAATTCCTAAGCTCAGGAAAATTTGTAATTGAGGAATCAATATTAATACATTATTTTAACTAATGTATTATTAGTTATCTGTATCTTATAGTTTAATCTGGATTGCACTTCTTAAAGTATTGAACAAATATATAATGGCATGCATTCAACCAATATACTATTATACAGAACATCCTCACTGCTTTACAAAGTGCATGCGCTCCATATACTCATTTTTTTCTTTATCCACAGGAACTCCTAGAAATCATTGATCTCTTTATTCTTGCCATTTTGCTTTGTCCAGAAATGGTAATATAATTGAATGCAGTTGCTATGTATATGGTGTATATAATGGACAAATGAGTCCCAATTTTGCAACATCTAGTCTCTAGATGTTAAAGAGGTTGCCAGTGTATGAATAAGTAGTTAGTAAAATTAGCAAATTTTGTACATTTTGCGTTGAAATTCATAGGAAAGCTTGTTTTCTGTAAATGACTTTTGAATATGAACTTGTTCCACCATCTTTAAGCATTACATATGCCTATGTTTGTTCACTGGACTGAAAGTAGAGAGAGAGGAGGGAAAGACTCAAGGACAAAATGGTTATATTAGAGGATATGTCAGATTGTAACCATTTCTAGGTGTGCAGTTTATTTACCAGTGCTGTGTGCATAGTGGACAGGTTCTTACATGGAATAATATCAATCCTTCTACATATTTAAAAGTAGAAGTACCAGAAAAAAACTTTTGTAAATAGCTTTTCAAAACTAATGTTAAGTACTGTGTTTGAAATTGTTAAACCACATCTGAACAGAGTACTCTCTGTACTTTTTCATTGAATTGAGGGAGGTGGGAGGGAAGAAATTACAAAAGGTGTTTTGTTAGCATGTGCTAGAAAATTTTAGTTTACCCACTGTCCTGTAATGTGCATTTCATTTAACTTTACACACACACACACACACACACACACACCCTGGGCAAAGAGTCATTATTTTATAATATCTAATCTCTAGATATTAAAAAGGTTGACAATGTATGACAAAAGTAGAGTTAGTAAACTAACACATTTTGTATAATTTGGGCTAAAATTCATAGAAAGTTAGTCTTCTGAAAAAGACTTTGGAAATGAAATTGTAACATTACATTTGAGTGATACATGTGCCTATATCACATATGACATAAGAGAAGGAAGGGGAAGAAATGAGGGATTCTACGCCAGAATGATCCTACAAGAAGAGACTTTCAGATATAACCATTGTTATATGTGTGCAGTGTATTCAAAACTACTATGTACATAGTGGACAAATTTAAGTCCTTATTTGAAACATCTAGTCTATCTAGATGTTTAGGAGTGCACAAAGAATGTTAAAAGTAGAGGTAGTAGATAAAACATTTTGTAGATATTTTGTTAAAATTCATAATGAAGCAACTGTCTTTTGGAAATGAAATAATCAAACACTTCTCTGAGCAGTACATATTATATTTGTGGTGATTTAGGAAGAAAGAAGGAAAAGAAAATGCAAAGAGCTTTATACCAATGTGTTTTCTGTGAAGCATAGTTGACCATCATACCTTATGTCAGTGAGTTGTTTTTTACTATGCTGTATAAATGGTGTATATAAAGGAAAAATGAGTCCTAATTTACATCTAGTTTATCTAGACATTAAAGAGGTTATGAGTAGAGGACAAAAGTAGAGTTAGTAAACTAACACATTGAGTACACGTTGCATTAAAATTCATAGGAAAAACTGTTCTTAAAACCGCTTGGGAAGTGAAATTGTTTTAGGTCATCTCTAAGCATTACAGATGCATATATCTGATCCCTGGGTTGATAAGAGATGAGAACGGGAAGGGTTCTAAGCCAGAATGTTCCTCTTTGGAATATACTTCCAAATTCTAGTCTTTAAAAACAGGTTTTTTTCTTCAAGGCTAGCCTTTGTTAAGTGTGTGAAGTTTATTCAGTGCTACTATATATACATATATTAAACTCAAGCTGTAAATTCAAGTCCTTGTTAGAACCATCTAGTCTTTCTAGATGTTTAAAAGTGCACAGCACATGGTAAAAGTAGAGAGCTAAAGTAATGCCCTTTAAGTATTTTTTTGTTACTACACAAAAATAGTTTTCATTTAGGGGAATGGAACTGTTGAACTTGATGTCTTGGAGAGTATGTTGAAGGTTCATTGGGTGATGGGTGTGAGAAGGAGAAAGTATGCATAGAGAAGTAATCTGTGCCCCTTAGATTAGTTCAAATTGTCTAATTGTTGTTACATATGTGCTTTTGTTAATATTGCTGGGTATTAAAGGATAAATTCTAATGGCCAAAGTTTGTTAAAAGTAGCAGAATAATCCCTATACCTATCCTTTTGTTATTTTTTCAGAACTGTCTTCTTGGAATGACCTTACTGGAATGGTGAAGAGGGAGAAGGGGAAGGGTGAGAGGAAGTGCTTTTTGCTAGTATCTCCGTATCTGGAAGGCAGTTTTAGATTAGAACCATAGATCTAGATGTGCATTTTTGGTAAGTACTTCTGTTTATTGTGTACAAAGTTCACACTTTATTTTACAACATCTAAGCTCGGTAGATGTCCTGAGGTGACAGCATATCATAAAAAGCAGAGCTAGTGAATTAGCTAATTCATAAATATCTTTTTTGTGTATGTATGTTCATCTAAGCTGCTGTGACTGGTTGACTTTGTTTTTTGCTTGTGTTTTTATTTTTTCTGTAATGCACGTATTAACTTTAATAAAAATAAAAGCTATTTTAAAAGCCTGTGAAAAATAAATATAGTTGAAATTACAAGGTATGTAGTCTTCTTATATTAATTTCTTTTACTTAATATGTGTTTATGGCCCTACATGCTTTTTTGTGTCTTAAAAGCACTTTTTTAAATCATTGAGTTATATTTCATTATATAGATATACAAGTTTTGATGTCCACTCACCTATTAAATGATATCCTCGTTGATTCCATTATTTTGCATCATGAAAAAGATGCTCTACACACTTATGTACAGCCTTTTTTTTTTTTTTTTTTTTTTTACAGGGGAATGAACCCCGAGGTGCCTAACCACTGAGCTACATCCCTAGTGCTTTTTATTTTTATTGATTCATTTTTTATTTATTTATTTATTTAAATTTTAAGACAGAACCTCTAAGTTGCTGAGGCTGCCTTTGAACTTGTGATCCTCCTGCCTTATCCTCTGGAGCCACTGGGATTACAGACATGTACCCCATGCACCCATGCAAATGTAAATTTTTAACTCCTCTGAGTACATAATAAGGAACATGGTTGCTAGATCAAAGGGTCAGAACAGATTTTTATAAGAAAATATTAATCTGTCTCCGAAATGTCTCTACTGTTTTGCATCCTCACAAGCATTAAATGAGTGTACCTGTTACTCTATATCATCGTAATCATTTGATGGCAGTTTATTGGACTTTGGCCATTCTAATAGGCATGTAATGGTATAACATGGTCATTTAATTCATAATTAATGAATGATACACATTGTTGATTTTTTTTATATGTTTATATGCCATGTGTCATCTATATACCTTATTGGCCGATACATCTCTTCAGATTTTTGACCCATTTTTCAATTTGTTTTCTTATTTTTTAAGTATAAAAATTCTTTTTTATATTTCATATACAAGTATTTTAGCATACAGGTGGTTTGCAAATATTTTATCCTGTATGTGAATTTTCCTCTCATTCTCTTAATGGTGTCTTTCACAGAAATACATTTTATTTCAATTATATCCAAATTACAAATTCTTTTTAATCCATGTTTTTTGTGTCACTTGTAAAAAAGTCATAACAAAATACTTGGTAATTTAGATTTCTTCTTACTCTGTGTTCTAGGTGTTTTAGAGTTTAATATTTAACATTTAAATCTATCTTTCATCTTGAATTATTTTTTGTGAAAGTATAAGGATTGTGTCTAGATGATGAAGATGGTTATCTTGTACATGGATGTCCAATTTCTTATTTGAAAAAATATCATTTCATCATTGAATTACCTTTACTACTTTGCATAAAATGGGTTGATTTTATTAGCATGGACCCATGTTAGGGCAACATTTTGAATCTTTTGTCTATTAGTTTGCTAGTATTGCACATTTTATTACTGTAGATTCATAATAAGTTACTGAAGTTTCATAGTGTCATTTCACTTTGCTCTTCATCAATACCGATACTTGTGGCTTTCCAAGTTAGGTTTGGGGTGATGGAAGCAGTCACTTTTTTTCTTGTCCTAATGCATTTCTAGTTGCTTGCATTGCTTGTCCCTCAACTGAAAATATCCAGCACTGAAAGATGTGCTTCACACTTGGAGAACGGAAAGAGAATTAAGTACAGGCTTTAAACTTGAAATTAATTACCAATTATCAAGAATACAAGTAACAATAAATGTTGGCAAGGATGTGGGGAAAAAGGTACACTACTACATTGTTGGTGGGACTGCAAATTGGTGCAACCACTATGGAAAGCAGTATGGATATTCCTCAGAAAACTTGGAATGGAACTACCATTTGATCCAGTTATCCCACTCCTTGGCATATACCCAAAGGATTTAAAATCAGCATACTGTAGGGACATAGTCACATCAATGTTTATAGCTGTTCAATTCACAATAGTTAAGCTATGGAACCAACCTAGGTGCCCTTCAACACATGAATGGGTAAAGAAATGTGGTATGTATGCATAATGGAATATTACTCAGCCATAACAAAGAATGAAATTATGACATTTGCTGGTAAATAGATGAAGTAGAGAATATCATGTTAAGGGAAATAAGCCAATCCCCCCAAAACAAAGGCCACAAGATCTATCTGGTATGTGGATGCTAACACACAATAAGGGATGGAGAGAGAAGAATAGAAGTTCAATGGATGGACAAAGTACCCAGACAAAACCATAGGCCCCACACACAGGTCAGAGCTCACAAAAAGAGCCTGTAGATAGCTCCATCATAAGGAGATATGTGGGCCCTAGGATAAGCCCAAGATTCAGCCATACCTCATCCTTGAAGTGAGCCTAAAAAGTATGACCCCTACTCCCAAGACAGTGCAGATCCCTGTTATTATGACACTCAGATGTGACCCAACTTAGCAACACTTTTGCCAGCTAAGGGAATGTCTCCACTACCCATCTCCCAACCTTGAGCACCACAGCTATTGCCAGGCCAGTGTTGACAGATGTAGATTTAGAACTGCCCCAGTGGAACAGACTTGTGTTTCAGGCTGAAATGCTACTGGCTACTGAATTTACTTCAGCATGACACTGAGTCTGCAGGCTCTGTGAGTAAGAGAATCAAACAAAACCCACTTTAGAATTAGCCCAGGAAGGTAAGGATTTGTATTCACCAGTACTAACCCAACTTCAGGCAGCATAGCATGGTGAAAATTTCCATTCACTGTGGTTAGGATAGGATAGCAAGCACAAGACTTTGCCCTGGAACTTAGTGCTGGGATTGTGAAACCTAACACTGGGAAAATCCTAACAGCCACCATCATCCCACCTACCTATAGGTGGCGACTGCAACATTTCTACTACCAGTGTATAGCACCTGATGATAATCTTTCAGAGTTCTAGTCCAGCAAACTACACCTGTGACTGGTTGCAGTGCTATTGAGCCAGAAGTCCACCTCAGCAGTATGCAGCCCATAGAACTATGGTCCTACAAGTAAGTATTGTGCTAATCTTTCTGGACTGTGCACTCAGGGCATGATATAGCTCAGTAGCTTTGGTGGTAACAGTTCTGACATAGAGCCTGGGCTGATCCATCTACAGTGACTTTGTCCCGAGCCATGCAGAATCTGCTGTGTCAGATCAAAACCCAGTGACTGTGGACAAGGTAATCAGGATACCCTGGTCCCAGGTATATGTAGGGACACACCTTAAGATGGCAACCACATTAACAACACCCTCGGGGCAAAAGCCTCCCCCACTCGTGGTACCACCAAGGTGGCGGCCCAGGATTGGCTCATTCAACTTCCATGAACCTGAGCAGCTTTACATCTTAGCAGACCTCTGCCCTGCAGGCCTTGCTGTATACTGCATGTGCTGTTGACCTTTAAGGTGATTGGCCCCCGCCTGTATCTCCTCCCCTCGCTCCCTTTTCATATACCTGTTTCACTTCTCCATTAAACTGAGAGCCTGCTCGACAGACTCCCGGCTGGTGTGCGTTTTTCAGCCGTCGACACTCACCATCCTGTTTGACCCCGTGCCCCCCTTGGCTGGTCCAGGGAGGGCACCCAACCTTTGTTGTTCGGTGTGGAAGGAACAACAACTGGTGCCCCGTGTGAGGAACGAGGGAACTTCGTCAGCAGGCAATCGGTTCGGTTCGCGGGTGAGTGTACTCCCATTGAGATATGGGACAGTCTAGCCCCAGGTATGACCCCTCCCTAGACTCCCTCCGGAGACTCCTTAGGAGCCGGGGGTTAGAACTTTCAGATAGTCAAGTTTTTCAGACCTGGAAGGTCCTCGTCAGGATAGCCCCTTGGCTTCCGGAGGCTAATTTATTTGACTGGGACACATGGGACAGGATTGAACAACTCCTTCATAAAGCCCAAATTCATAGAGGAGAAATTCCTCCTCTCGGGGCTTTTCCTACCATCTCGGCCCTTAAGGGCTGTTTTCCACCCCGCCCTGGTCGCACCATAGGCAGAGATCAGGGCGCCCCTGAGGTGATGGGATCTTGGGAAAGCGGCCCGAAACTTTCTCCACTTGATGAACCGGGAGAACCCTCTCAGGAGCCCAAAGCGGAGCCTTTTGATCCATTTGACTCGGCTCCTTGGCCACCTCGAGAGGAGGTCGCGGAGTCTTCAAAGTCGCGCTTACCTGAGAGCACTTCCCCCTCTAATCCTTTCCGAGCTTCGTCAGCCCCTCCCCCACCATATCCGCCCAGCGCAGTAAAGCCGCTTAGCGCGGGCCGGGGGCCACCCTTCTCCTCCGCCTCCGAGGCGTGTCACCTTTTTCCAGTAAACATTAACCCAGGGGGTAACAGGCCCGCGATTTGGTACCCCTGGGAGCCACAAGATCTTAAGGAACTAAAAGAGGCGGTCACGGAGGATGGCCCAAACTCTCCGTGGGCAGAAACTATCCTGCAGGGGCTAGCTCACCAAAACTGCACTACACAGGATAGGAAGAATTTAGCCAAAGCAGTCCTTCCTGGACCTATGTATATTAAATGGAGTGCATTCTTTAATGATGAATGTCATGCCCAAGCTGAGAGAAACCAGGCTGCTAACCCCCCCGTACCTGTTACTTATGGGATGTTATCAGGAACTAATGATCAGTTCTCTACGGGATTATTACAAGCAGCTATACCTGCCCCATACCAGGAGCAGGTCCGAGCTTTAGGCTTGGCAGCCTGGAAAAAGTTGGAGGAAGGCCCATCGGAACCCCCAATCTCTGGTATCACTCAAAAGGCAACGGAAGATTTATCTTCTTTTATAGACAGGGTGGAAAAAAGTCTACATAGAAAATTTCCCCCAGGCCCACTGAGAGACCAATTTGTTAAAATGCTTGTATGGGAAGGTATGACAGCTGATCATAAACTGGCCTGTGCCTGCTTAAAAGAACGATCCATGGGGAGATGGATAGTGGCCACCAAAGATATCGGTACCATGTCCCACCAGGCCCAAACTATGACCACGATGCTTAAAGCCTCTCAAGAAAGTACTATAGCCGATCTTGTTTATGCTCTTCAGCAGGCTTTCCCTAGGAGAGAGACACCTACAGGTATGAGAGGGGTCTGCTACAAGTGTGGACAAACAGGCCACTTTAAGAAGGAATGCCCCCTAGAAAACCGAGACAAAGTGCCTCCTGTAAGAGGCCCGGCCCACTGGCCTCCACGCACTCTGTGCCCTAGGTGTAAAAAGGGACTTCACTGGGCCAGGGATTGTAGATCTAAAGTGGACCTTGTAGGGAAGACTTTAAACTTCATGGGGGGCAGCTCCCACCCCCGTTAAATAAGGGGAAAACGTTTGCTAGGACTCATTGGACGGTACCCTTAGTACCAGGCGTCAGGCCAAAAATGACTATTACTATTGGGGGAGAAAGTTTTAAGTGCCTCATTGATACTGGAGCAGATAAAACAGTTTTAAGGAGGGAGGAAATCCCTCCCAATGGAAGCTCCTACCCGGGCCCCCTCTTTTGGGGGTGGGCGGGCAAATGGAATCCTTTCAGACAGCAAACTGGCTCCCATGGAGAGACCCTGATGACAATGGCGGGGAAGTGCGCCCCCTAGTGGCCTCGGGTTTAACTGCAAATTTACTTGGACAAGATATATTAGGTGAAGCAGAGGCATATATCACCACCGATCATAAAGGCTTTGATGATGATCTTTTAGAGGAAGAAGAGTATCAACAGCAATTTGAACAGGGAAGGGCTTGCCATCCTAATTACAGGAACGATCCCCCCTTTGAGGCAATACGGAGGGGGGAACCTAGGCCTTCTTTACGGCCACACCCCCAATCCTAAAGGCCACTGCTCACCTGGAGCCTCTAAAAATCAAATGGCTTCCGGGCCCTCCCATTTGGATCGAGCAGTGGCCTCTTCCTCAACATAAACTTAAGCAACTCCATTCATTAGTTCAGCTACAGTTGGAGGCGGGCCATCTCAGACCATCTGTTAGCCCATGGAATTCCCCTGTTTTTGTTATTCAAAAGGCCAATGGTAGTTGGAGATTCCTACATGACCTCAGAAAAGTAAATGAAAGAATGTTGCCTTTTGGTACCCCTCAGAGAGGAATTCCCTGGATTCCCGCTATTCCTAATCATTATCATCTCACAGTTATTGACATTAAAGACTGCTTTTTCTCCATACCTTTGAGCCCTGAAGATTCTGAAAAATTTGCCTTTTCCATTCCCTCCCCCAACTTCGAGGGCCCAGATCAAAGATTTGAATGGACAGTCTTACCGCAGGGGATGGCTAACAGTCCCCCCATGTGCCAGTTTTTTATATCTAAGATCCTAAGCCCTCTCAGGCAGAAAGATCTTCTATTATATGTTTACATGGATGATATTATCCTTGGGGCAAAACAAAGTGATCAATTAAACCACCTCTTAAAATCATGCCTCCGTTTACTTCATGGACTGGGATTTCAAATTGCACCTGAAAAGGTCCAGAAGCTCCCCCCGTTTAAGATTTTGGGATCCATTCTAGAACTGGATGTGGTC
>JAJEJO010061244.1:5857-32080 GCA_020662805.1 Glaucomys volans | reverse complement strand
CCGCGATTTGGTACCCCTGGGAGCCACAAGATCTTAAGGAACTAAAAAAGGCGGTCATGGAGGATGGCCCAAACTCTCCGTGGGCAGAAACTATCCTGCAGGGGCTAGCTCACCAAAACTGCACTACACAGGATTGGAAGAATTTAGCCAAAGCAGTCCTTCCTGGACCTATGTATATTAAATGGAGTGCATTCTTTAATGATGAATGTCATGCCCAAGCTGAGAGAAACCAGGCTGCTAACCCCCCCGTACCTGTTACTTATGGGATGTTATCAGGAACTAATGATCAGTTCTCTACGGGATTATTACAAGCAGCTATACCTGCCCCATACCAGGAGCAGGTCCGAGCTTTAGGCTTGGCAGCCTGGAAAAAGTTGGAGGAAGGCCCATCGGAACCCCCAATCTCTGGTATCACTCAAAAGGCAACGGAAGATTTATCTTCTTTTATAGACAGGGTGGAAAAAAGTCTACATAGAAAATTTCCGCCAGGCCCACTGAGAGACCAATTTGTTAAAATGCTTGTATGGGAAGGTATGACAGCTGATCATAAACTGGCCTGTGCCTGCTTAAAAGAACGATCCATGGGGAGATGGATAGTGGCCACCAAAGATATCGGTACCATGTCCCACCAGGCCCAAACTATGACCACGATGCTTAAAGCCTCTCAAGAAAGTACTATAGCCGATCTTGTTTATGCTCTTCAGCAGGCTTTCCCTAGGAGAGAGACACCTACAGGTATGAGAGGGGTCTGCTACAAGTGTGGACAAACAGGCCACTTTAAGAAGGAATGCCCCCTAGAAAACCGAGACAAAGTGCCTCCTGTAAGAGGCCCGGCCCACTGGCCTCCACGCACTCTGTGCCCTAGGTGTAAAAAGGGACTTCACTGGGCCAGGGATTGTAGATCTAAAGTGGACCTTGTAGGGAAGACTTTAAACTTCATGGGGGGCAGCTCCCACCCCCGTTAAATAAGGGGAAAACGTTTGCTAGGACTCATTGGACGGTACCCTTAGTACCAGGCGTCAGGCCAAAAATGACTATTACTATTGGGGGAGAAAGTTTTAAGTGCCTCATTGATACTGGAGCAGATAAAACAGTTTTAAGGAGGGAGGAAATCCTCCCAATGGAAGCTCCTACCCGGGCCCCCTCTTTTGGGGGTGGGCGGGCAAATGGAATCCTTTCAGACAGCAAACTGGCTCCCATGGAGAGACCCTGATGGCAATGGCGGGGAAGTGCGCCCCCTAGTGGCCTCGGGTTTAACTGCAAATTTACTTGGACAAGATATATTAGGTGAAGCAGAGGCATATATCACCACCGATCATAAAGCCTTTGATGATGATCTTTTAGAGGAAGAAGAGTATCAACAGCAATTTGAACAGGGAAGGGCTTGCCATCCTAATTACAGGAACGATCCCCCCTTTGAGGCAATACGGAGGGGGGAACCTAGGCCTTCTTTACGGCCACACCCCCAATCCTAAAGGCCACTGCTCACCTGGAGCCTCTAAAAATCAAATGGCTTCCGGGCCCTCCCATTTGGATCGAGCAGTGGCCTCTTCCTCAACATAAACTTAAGCAACTCCATTCATTAGTTCAGCTACAGTTGGAGGCGGGCCATCTCAGACCATCTGTTAGCCCATGGAATTCCCCTGTTTTTGTTATTCAAAAGGCCAATGGTAGTTGGAGATTCCTACATGACCTCAGAAAAGTAAATGAAAGAATGTTGCCTTTTGGTACCCCTCAGAGAGGAATTCCCTGGATTCCCGCTATTCCTAATCATTATCATCTCACAGTTATTGACATTAAAGACTGCTTTTTCTCCATACCTTTGAGCCCTGAAGATTCTGAAAAATTTGCCTTTTCCATTCCCTCCCCCAACTTCGAGGGCCCAGATCAAAGATTTGAATGGACAGTCTTACCGCAGGGGATGGCTAACAGTCCCCCCATGTGCCAGTTTTTTATATCTAAGATCCTAAGCCCTCTCAGGCAGAAAGATCTTCTATTATATGTTTACATGGATGATATTATCCTTGGGGCAAAACAAAGTGATCAATTAAACCACCTCTTAAAATCATGCCTCCGTTTACTTCATGGACTGGGATTTCAAATTGCACCTGAAAAGGTCCAGAAGCTCCCCCCGTTTAAGATTTTGGGATCCATTCTAGAACTGGATGTGGTCTCTCCAGTAAAGCCTCAACTCCAGGTACAAAAAAGTTACTCTCTTCCTCAGCTCCAAAAGCTTCTTGGAGAGATTAATTGGATGAGGCCATGGATCTCTATTAGCACGGAGGAGCTTACCCCTCTTTTTGAACTCCTCCAGGGCACAAATTTGTCCTCAACTATTACACTAGATAGCACACACAGGGATACTCTTCTTAAAGTTCAGGAGGCCATTGATTACTCCTGTCTGAGGAGGTATGATCCCTCATTGCCTTTAACTTTCTATATTTTTAGTGGGAAGTTTCTCTTCACTGGTCTCCTAGGACAAGGTGGAGACCCCATACATTGGGTTCATCTGTCTGTTGGGGGTGTCCCCCGAGTCTATGCCATGTTAGACCAACTTGCAGATTGCATAACTAAGGGGAGAAATTTATCTCTTCGCCTCTTTGGCCTTCAACCCCATGCCCTCATTGTTCCATTCAGACTAACTGATTTCACATGGCTGCAAGAAACAACAATCGCATCGCGATAGCCATGGAGGGATTTTTTGGACAAGTAGATTGCCATTACGGCCCCTATAAATGGATGAGTTCTTTTTCCCAGCTAGATTGGGTGCCACCTAAACTGTTCTTGCCTAACGCTAATCCCTCTTACCCCACAGTCTTCTCTGATGGGGATAAAAGAGGTGCAGCTATAATTATTTTTCCCCCTTTCATGCAAGGAAATGAAAATCCTAAAACTATTGTTCATGATGTCCAAGGCTCAGCACAATTTAAAGAACTTTATGCTGTGGTCCTAGCACTACAAGAGTTACCTGAGGCGTTCAATCTGTTTACAGATAGCCTTTATATTGCTAATTTGCTCCCCAAGCTTACCCCGTTTAAGAGGAAGCTGTGACTTTTCATAACCTTACTCATGCTAATTGGCGTGGTTTACACCAAAGATTCCCTCATATCCCTATTAAGGAACTTAAAAAAATAGTTTGAACATGTAAATCTTGTTCGCCTTTTCTACAAGTACCCCCTTTACAGGAGGCTGGGATCAACCCCCGTGGACTTACTCCAAACCATTTATGGCAAACAGATGTCAGTCATTATACTCCCTTTGGAAAGCTTAAATATATCTTTGTAACTGTTGATACCTTTTCCCATGCCTGCTGGGCCACAGCTCATGCTGGGGAAAAGACAAAACATGCCATAAGCCATTTCTTACAATGTTTTGCTGTCCTTGGTCTGCCCAAGCAACTTAAAACTGATAATGGCCCTTGCTTTGCTAGTAAATCTTTCTCAACATTTGTAGAATGCTGCAACATTCAACATTCTACGGGTATACCACATAATCCCACCGGACAGGCGATTATAGAACGCCAAAACCGTACTTTAAAGACCCAATTAATAAAACAAAAAGGGGGAATATCCTCCCCCCATGATCAGTTAAAAATGGCATTGTGTACTCTGAATATTTTAAATTTTTCCAAAGAAGATAATCTTTCACCATTCCAGAAACATTGGGCTACTACAATAAAATATCAAACCATCAAAGTCCGTTGGAAGGACCCTCTCACAGGGGCCTGGCGGGGTCCTGATCCTCTCCTGACTGTAGGGAGAGGGTTTGGATGTGTGTTCCCTATTGGGGAGAATAAACCTATTTGGATACCTGCAAAAAACATCAAATATCACCCCTCTACTGATAATGATCATTCTTCTCCTGAAAGTGAGAAGTCTAACCCAGGAAGCTCTGCCTCTTGAGGTTCTTTTCTTTCTTTTTTTTCTCATAACAGAAATAAGAGGACCCTGACCCTCCTGACACCTTGGCGATGGCGCTGCCTCTTGGATTCACCGCGTCCCTGCCTCTTCAACAAGGTCATGCAGTTCATCCAAAAGCGCCTTGAAGCAGTTCAATTGATGAGCATCCAAGCTCAATATCAAAGATTGGCCACCAGCTCCGAGGAGGATCATTATGCCACCACTAGGGTGTAATGTTGCCGTCGCCATAGGGACCCCTTGAGTCAATGACGGGTAAGACCCCAAGTGCTGGGGCAACCTAAGACAGGCTCAAGCTGAGTCTCCACCCCTGGAGGCTGCCTATGGTGGAATCTCCAATGATGGGTAAGATTTGTGGAAACCGCATATCAACCTAAGACAGGACCCTGGCCCTAAGGAGGCCAGGCTTCCAATGACGGGTAAGAATGCGATTTGCCATGAACAACCTAAGACAGGAATTCCACCTAGCGACAATAATAAAACAAAAAGGGGGAGATGTAGGGACACACCTTAAAATGGCGACCACATTAACAACACCCTCGGGGCAAAAGCCTCCCCCACTCGTGGTACCACCAAGGTGGCGGCCCAGGATTGGCTCATTCAACTTCCATGGACCTGAGCAGCTTTACATCTTAGCAGACCTCTGCCCTGCAGGCCTTGCTGTATACTGCCTGTGCTGTTGACCTTTAAGATGATTGGCCCCCGCCTGTATCTCCTCCCCTCGCTCCCTTTTCATATACCTGTTTTACTCCCCCATTAAACTGAGATTCTGCTCGACAGACTCCTGGCTGGTGTGGGTTTTTCAGCCGTCGACACTCACCATCCTGTTTGACCCCATGCCCCCCTTGGCTGGTCCAAGGGTGGGCACCCAACCTTTGTTGTTCGGTGCGGAAGGAACAACAGGTATAGGTTTGCAGGATCAGACTAATCTCTTCAGGTACTCTCCTGTTTCTTTCTGAACAATACTCGAAGTTAGTATTTGTGATGCACATGGAATTGAATTCCTCTCTAGTACTGAAACAGTGACAACACATTAACAGCTGCCTCCTGCCAGGCCTGGTGCCATCTAGTGCTGAAATGATTGAAATGACTTTAAGTTCAGAGAAAATAAGTAGTATCCTTAGATTTCTGAGAAGACAGACACAAGCAAAAGCTATATTAGGAGGACTAGAATAAATATTTGATTCTTCAATGTCCAGACAATATTTCATACCAACAAGCAGGAAAAGTTGCCAGGAATCATGACCTCACCTTGAACTCAAAACAAGATGCCAGAAACTGACCAGACAGTAATCAGTATGGCAGAACTTTCAGAAAGAAAATTTAAAACAGTTGTTTTAAGGAAATTTAAGAAAATACAGAAAAATATTTCAATGTTTGAACAGAGAAATTTAACAAAGATATGGAAGCAATTTAGAAAATCAAATAGAAATCCTTGATCTAAAATAAAATAGCAGTATATATCAAACAGAAGAAAGAATTAGTGAACTAGAAGACAGGCTATTTGAAAAGTAGTGTTTGAGAAATAAAAAAAGACAAAAGAAAGAAGCAGCATGAAGAAAGCATACAGGAACTTTGGAAGAGTATTAAAAGAGTATATACTCAGGTTATCAGGGTTCCAAAAGAACTTGAAAATGAAATAGGGGTAGAAAGCTTATTTGAAGAAATAACAACTTCCCAAATCTAGAGAATGCAATATCCAATTACAGGAAGGTCAAAGACCACTTATCAAATTTTAACTTAACCAAGTCTACTCCAAGACATCTTATAATCAAGCTACCAAATGTGAAAGATAAAGAATTCTTAAAGCTGCACGAAGAAAGAAGAAAATAGCAATTCAAAGAGCATTTGAATTCACCTGACAGCTTACTTCTCAGAAGAAACATTAAAAGACAGGGAATGCATGGAAAAAATTAAATCAGAAGCAGTGGGACAAGATTTTCAAAGTACTGAAGGAAAAACAAAAACATAAAACCCTGCTGAGAATACTGTGCCCAGCAAAGCTATCCTTCATACAAAAAGCTAAGAGAATATATCTTCACCAGACCTTTCCTACAAGAAATTGTAAAAGGATTTCTTCAAAGTAAAAAAAAGGAATAAAAAGAAAACGTATGAAGGTCAAAAACTTCCTGGTAAGAGTAATTATACAAGCCAATTACAACTACTTTAGTACTATAGGCATAATGCACAAATCATTCACATTTTTAGAATGATGACAAAAAAAGTAAAACAAATAATAGCTACATTACACAAAATTAATAAAAGGAAAAAATCATAAAAATTGGAGAAGAAATAAATGAAATGGAGAATCAAAAAAAAATGAAACAAAACATCAATGAAACAAAGAGCTGTTTCCTTGAAAAGACAAATATTACTGGCAAATTTAGCAAGAGTTACAAGAGAGAAAACTCATATAAAGATAATCAAAGATGAAATGGGAAACATTGCATGTTACCCTGCAGAAACATCAAACATCTTTAGATATTATTATTAGATATTTATGCCAATAAATTTGATAATCTAGAAGAAATGGGCAAATTGTAGACATATGATACTGAATCATGAAGATACAGAAAACTGGAAGAAACCTATATCAAGTAATGAGATTGAACTATTAACGTCAAAACAAAACAAAACAAAACAAACAAACAAAAAACTCCCATCAAAGAAAAGTTAAGACCAGATGGCCTCACTGCTGAACTCTACCTAACATTTAGAGAAGAACTAATACAAATTCTTGTTAGCTCTTCCAAAAAATTGAGGAGGAAATAATTCTCCTGAATACATTCTATAAGTCTAGCATCATCCTGATATGAAAACCAGAAAAGGACATGAAAAAAGGAAGAAAACTCCAGATCAATTTCCTTGAGAAATATAGATACAAAACTCCCCAACAAAATATACTAGTAAACCAAATTGACAGTACTTTATAAGGATTATTCACCCTGATCAAGTGGGATTTATTTGAAGGATACAAGGATGGTTCAATATACACAAGTAAACATGTTATATCACATCGACATAACAGAGAACAAAATCCAAATTCCTCCTTTTGTGTGTGCTCACATCATTTAGTAAAAAGATGACTGCTTCCACATTGAATTTTATAGTTACCTTGTTGACGATCAATTGACCATAAAGGTAAGGATTTGTTCCTCTGTTCTAAACTTGAACTTATTGATCCATACATCTATCTGATGCAGTACCACCCTGTCTTGCTTACTGTAGCTTTGTAGTAAGTTTTCAAATCAGGACATGTGATTCTCCAAATGTGTTCTTGTTTTTCAAAACTTTCTTGGTCCAGTAAAAACAACAACAACAACAAAGTCCTTGCATTTCCATAATCATTTTACAATTAGATTATCAATTTTCACAAAAAAGTAACATCTTTTAAAATGTGATAAAAAAATCTTTAAGTCTCTAGAACAAGATGATTGTTTTTACTTATGTCACATTTTGTCTTTTAGTCTATGCAAATGATATATCTGGATGAGGCAAGATACTGTAGCAGAGAAATCCACAACATAATAGCAGCACCCCAAGAATGGAATAAAACAATACTTCTGCAGGGGCAAACTGGGTTAGGATGACTATGGAAAAATGTCAATAGATGACCAGAGAGTTAACACTCAATAAAAAAAAAAAAAATCAGATTCCAGAATAAAAAGGAAATGAAAAAGTGTAACAGATGGGGACGGACTAACAAAGAAACAAAATCAAGATAATGCTCTAAAAGAATTGTGGTAGGTCAAGTTGCAGTACAACAAACCTTAATGTTCTCCCAAAGGTTCCTATAATTTTCTTAAACACTCCTCAGATTTTTGCAAAACACTGACTTATTTCCAGAGTTCCGAGAAAGTCGATATTGAAAATTCTTGCCTATACTTAATAGGGATTTCTATGCATTGGCTATATTTCAAATTCTTAACTATGTTATTTCTAAAATCCTACCTCTAGATTTTTCATATGAATAATCAACATTAATGCAGTTATACAACATGCATTTCTGTTCATAAAATAAGGACTTGTGCCCATGTGATTGATACAGTTCTTCAAAATCTATACCCATTTTTCTACCTCCTTTCCTACTTCTAACGTTAAAATATATATAACATTCATTGCTTTATCATTCAAGATCACTGTTTTATGAAATATGTTTATTATTCTTATTCAATAATGGTAGAAAAAGTGGACAAGTTTACTAACTTTTAATCAATTCAACATTTTTATTTAGCTAAATATTGATCAAGCATTATTATACTAAATTTACATTTTATCAATGCTTTATGATTAGAAAATTTTTGTGACTTATATTGAAACCAACATTTTTTATGAATGCTTGTAGCTTTTGTTTAATTTTTAAAAATCACAATTAATTAATACATTAAAAACTTTTTTTGTAACTGATATAATATAGAGAACCCCTTCATTTTTGTTCTATATGGATAAGCAACTATTTCACTATGAGAAAGAATAATAAGAGCTTTGCATGTAATTTGTCATTATTTTTCATCCTTGCATCAGATTTTCTATATGTGTTTATTTCTTGGACTCTATTCAGTTTAATTGGACTATCAATGCATCTTTGCACTAATACCGCATGGTTTTTAAATATAGCTTTAATATAGCTTTCAGAAGTGAAGAAATCAATATATGAGGGAGGGATTTGGTATTTTAAGTCAAGTGTTAAGGGCCTTCCAAGAAGCTGAGGCAGTGCTACAACCCCCCTTCAAATCCCAATTCTTGCAATCAAGTCAAAGATTTCACACATGTCCCTTATGGTGACAGGAATAAGTTTATTGAAGGGAGGGGAAAAGGGAAAGGGGGCACTCTCAAGGGAGAGAGTTGGTCCTCTCAGAGAGGGGAGGGACCATGTATCTGTCCTGCACTCATTTTTATTGGGGATCCCAGAGAAATTTTCAGAGTCCTGCCTAGGTCCACCTCTTGACATTTGACTGACAACAAGATAACATCAGACTTCCAAGTACTCACTACCATGGCAATTCTAGGTCACCTTGGCCCATGCTGACCAGTTCTAATTGAATTCTTTTTTATGGGGGGTATGCCAGGGATTGAACTCAAGGGTACTTGACCACTGAGTCACATTTCTAGCCCTATTTTTTGTATTTAATTTAGAGACAGAGTCTCACTGAGTTGCTTAGCACAGCGCTTTTGCTGAGGCTGGCTTTGAACTCATGATCCTCTTACCTCAGCCTCCCGAGTGGATGGGATTATAGGCCTGTGCCACTGTGTCTGGCCTAATTGAATTCTTAACCATACATTCATACAGATTTTATTGTTAGGAGGAATTATTCTTATCTCTCTGAGTTTCAGGATCTGGTAACCCAAGTCTCCTGGTTTCTTCCCATTGACATTCTCTTGGGCCTGCATTTCTCCTGCAGGTAACAGGTAGTTTGCTGAGGAATGTGTGCTATATATCCTGTCAACTTAGGCCAGGCAGAACTGCAGGTTAATTGCTTCTTGAAAAAGAAAGCATGTGATGGTCAGCACAGTGGGCCCATTTTATAGAATTATTCTCTGAAATTCATGTTCCCACTATTTACAGTTCTGTTCCCTAACACAAGGAAACTGAAAATAACATGGAATGAACTAAAAATGTACCAAAAATAACCAGAAATTCAAAGAGAGACAAGGCTCTTTAACAAATCATAGGAACATGAATTGCCTCACCTGTGGAACAGTATGGGAGTTAGAGGTACTGGCCACCATGCAGGCAAATTAAAGAAGCCCACATGTACCCCCAATAAAAGCCTAGGTCTGAGTAGCAATCAATGTAATTGTACCACTGTGAAGGAATAGACAATAATGTGGATAGAGAATATGCAGTGTTATGTGCCTATAGGCAGTTCCAAAAGCTGGCTGTGGAGCATTAATAATCAGGAAAATCCTCCAGAGTGTAGCACTCTACCTAAAACAAGGTGATGACACCTGGTCCCTGTAGGAATTGAAAACTGTGGTTCACTGATAGTAAACATAGCAAAAACAAAAACAAACAAACACAAACAAACAAAAAACAAGCCCACAAACAAAACTCAATATCAAACTCAAATGACTAAACACCTGCAATAATGGCCTGAAAGAAGAGGAACACATATTGCAGGGAGCAAACACATTCTCAGTTTCTTCTACACAAAATATCTGACATTTTGTAAAAAATGCAGGAACACATGAAAAATCCACTTGCTTAATCTAATAAAGGGTGTTTCTAAAAACCTTCCAAATCACATCATGCTAAAAGTGAGAGTGAACACTATTCCCCTAATATTGAGCACAAGGAGAGTGTGTCTACTCACTCTCATATTGAACATTATACTGTAAGTCCTAGCTATAATACAATACAAACAAAACTTGGAAAGGAGTTAAACGGAGGAAACATAAAACTTTTATTTTAAATGGTGATACTATTCTATAGGATACTTTAGTAGTGGAAACAAGACAGTATGCATATGGCAAAAAATATAGTATCACACAGCACAAAGAGTGAATATCAAATTATGTAAAACAAAACAAAAAACTTGATAGCTCTTGTTACAACAGGATTGAATGTGGACTGTGACATAATTGTGTTACAAATCCTTGACATAATTTCCCTAAGGAAATGAATGGAAATGTACCATAGTAATCTTTGAAAGAAGTGGGGACTCAAAAACAAATGACAAAGAGCAACTGTACATGAGAACTGTATTCTGGATGGTAAAGGTATTTCCCTAGAAGGTGTGCATTACAAATTTATAGCCACTATATAGGTTTGTTGGCATTGATAAAACAAATACATAGGTAATGGACAATGGGAGCTACATGTGTCTCTGCTTTTGGGGGAGATTAAAGGAAAACTTGGAGAAAGGCTAGCATGTGGTATTGGATTAGAGCTAAAGACATTATGAACTCATGGTTAGCTTAAAGCATTTTGTATATGTAAATTTTTGCAGATGTATAAATTAGTTTGTACACAGAATCCATTTCTATCTCTGTTTATTGATAAGGACTTGAAAATATAGTATTTCATCAGAAAATGGGCACATCTAGCATCTAGGTCTTCTTTTCAAAAACATTTTCTTGTAAAAGGAATTAGAAGTCCTTCAAGTAATTGTTGGCTCTCCAAATGGATTATATTGAATTGCCAAAAGCAAAGGACTACTTAAAAAAGAAAAGAAAGGAAAAGAATAATAACACGTGATAACTGTTATGTGTATGAAGTACATAGGAGCCACTTGAAAGATCTCCCAAAGGAAAAGCTCTAAGAACTTACAGCAGTAAAATAGTACTATTGGATTATCATCCAAATTATAAAATAAATGCCCATGCATTCATCTTGATGTAAATAGTTTTAAAAATAAATCAATGAAAGAAAGCAGAAAAATATCCAATAGAGAATTCTAAATATTTTATGCAACACACTCTTCCTTCAATTAGGTGAAGCAAATTATCTCCCCTTTCAGTCCTCCAACCCCAGTGTAAACTGTATAATTTGAATTATTTCTAGTGAGTACAGAATGGCTAGTGGGAAAAAGTAAACTGATTTTATAGTGGAAAAGTCTGTTGACTTTTATCTTAGCCAGGTTTATCAAGGTAAACATTGTCAATGCTCATTCACATTGATAGTATTTACCCTTGATATATGATGAAAATGCACTTTACTTGCAGTCTTCTCCACTCAATTCGTAAATATTGTCTACCTAGAAGAGAAAGGTCAAACTGAAACTCAAGGTCATTCTACAAAAGTATCCCTCAAAACTTTTGAGAAGCTTAATGACAAATGATGAATAAATGTTATTGATATCCTGATGAATTTTTAGAGCAGAGAAAGGACATTAGGCAAAGAGGAAATGTGGATAACATTTAGTTCATAATGTATCAATATTGGTTCTTTGAATTTGACAAATCTACTATGCTAATATATTAGTAACAGGGGAAATGAATGTGGGTTATTCAGCAAGAATCTGCACAATTTTTTGCAATAATTCTTTAAATTCAGAACTGTTCTAAATCTTAAAAATTATATAAAAGTGAAACAAATTATGGGCTATTTGTTTGCAAGGAAGAAAAGCAACTGATTTCCTCATTAATTTCTGATATGAATGGAAAATGTTACAGCCAACTTGGGGCTATTTTGTCAGCTTCTTGTAAGGTTAATTATATTTACTAAGTTCAATCCTAGGTATTATCCAAGTAAAATGAAAATGTATTTCTACATAAACACCTGTATGTGAATATTTATTGCAGAATTATTCCAAACAACCCCAAACTGAAAATAACCCCATTAATTAAAATGTGAATAAACAAATTTTATCAATACATAAAATCTTATTAAAGGAGCTGGATTTGTGACTCAGTGGTAGAGCACTTGCCTAGCTTGTGTGAGGCCCTGGGTTTCATTCTCAGCACCACATAAAGATAAATGAATAAAACAAAGGTCCATCGACAACTAAAAATATTTTTAAAAACATATGGAATATAGTTGGGGATATAGCTCAGTTGGTAGAGTGCCTGCTTTGCAAGCACAAGGCCCTGGGTTCAATCCCCAGCACCGCAAAAAAATAGAATAAAATAAAATAAATAAATAAATAAATAAATAAATAAAAAACATATGGAATATCATGGATGAATCCTAAAACATTATGCTACATAAGAAGAAGCGCATACAAAATATATGTACTAAATGGTTCCATTTGTAAGACATTTTGTAAAAGTCAATACTAAAATGACAACAACAACAAACAGGGTTGTAAGGGATTTAGAGTGGTTGGAGGAAACTGAACAAGGGCATGTGGAAATATTTTAGGGTGATCAAATGCTTCTATATCTTATTTTTCATAGTGGTCACACAACATACATGCTTGCTAAAATCCAGCCAACAATACAAACTAAGAATGTAAAAATTATTTTATGGCAATTAAATTTCAATTTAAGTAATCTAAAAATATTTTCTTTAAAAATATGTAAGTTAAAAAAATATTGGCAACTGCTAGTGCTAATCTATCTATAATGGTCTTGGCTCCAGTTTTAGCATCAGTTTTCCATTTGTCTTGAACCTTGTTCAGATTTAGATTTTAAAGGAAACTATTTATTCTCTCTCTTAATTTGGGGGCAAGTCATTTCTTGATTGAGCTTTCCTACTTATCCATGAACATTGTATAAATAACTCATTTTATATATACATATTTTCGTTTAAAGCTTAATAATTTTTGCACACCTAGTTTTGAATTTATTTTTTAGATAAAGTCTTATTATGATTTCTATTGTGATTGTTCTAAAATACTATATTTTACACAATATTTCTGGCTTGTTAATGTTCAGTTTTATTTTATATATTGAGCCCAGAAAATTTGTAAACAATCCTATTTTCAACATGATATATGTGTATAGAATTGAATTTTCTAATAATCTCAAAATAATTATATTTTGTTTTATAACATGCAATATTTTTTCCTTGCTTTTCTCTTCTGGCTACTGTTGAAATACATTGAAGAGATGTCGGTGAACATGTCTTGTTACTGATTTTAAAAGGGATACCATTTTACCAAATTCCTATGGTGTTTACTAAAGTTTTTGATAAATATCCATTATAAAATTAAGGAAGGCACTTCTATTTTGATAAACTTTTTTTGGCTATCGAATTAACATTGCATTTCAATAAATGCTTAGTATGTGTCTGCTGGGATGGTAAAAAATATTGCTTAAATTTCTTGATGCATTTTCTAATGTTAATTCATCTTGAATTACTGTACATAAGCTGATAATCACATTCTTTTCAAAACATCACTATTTTAATGAATTTTGCAGCTATGATCTTTTTTGAGTTTAGTCATTCTTAATTGCTGTTTTTCAACACTATTATACTAGTCACATTGAATTTTTAGTTATTTCCTATATTTAATAATTTCAGAAAATTTGTGTTATTCTTAAATGTGAGATGTCTCCCCGGAACTCAAGTGTAAGACAAAGCAAGCAAGCTTAGAGATGAAATGATTGTGTTATGAGGGTCTTGGCATAATCAGTGAATTAATCCTCTGAAAGGGGATTATGTGGTAACCATAGGTAAGTAGGGTGAGGTTAGAGGAAGTGGGTCACTGAAAGTGTGCCTTTTGTCCTTCAAAAATGAAGCATTCACTCTAGTCTCTCTCTCTCTCTCTCTCTCTCTCTCTCTCTCTCTCTTTCTCTCTCTCTCTCCCCCCTTCCTGGTGTGATATCCTGAGCTACTTTCCTCCACCGCAGTCTTCTACCATGATACCCTGCCTTACTTACCTCTGGTCCTGAGAAATGGAGTTAGCCATCTATGAACTGTGACCTCTAACACTGTGAGCCCCCAAATAAACTTTTCCTCCTAGAATTGTTTTTGTCAGGTCTTTTGGTCACAGCAGTGAAAAAGCTGAGTAAAACAACTTGTATACTATTAGTTGATGTTTCTGGAAAATTGGGTAGAACTCAGTTATAAATCTTCTATGTTTGATGGCCTTTTTGTGAACAGTTTACATTATTTGATTTAATCTGGCACTCCATCTGAGTGTCAGCTCAGTGTGGATGTCAGTTCTCAATTCACATACTTTCTCATTCAAGATTGAATTATCCAAAGCTGGTGTTGTGGCTCAGTGGTAGAGCGTTTGCCTAGCACACATGAGGCACTGGGTTTGATCCCTAGCACCATATTAAAATAATAAATAAATAAATAAACAAACAAAATAAAGGTATTGTGTCCATCGACAATTAAAAATTTTTTAAAAAGATTTAATTTTCCAGTTTGTGGCATGCTGGCTGCATTTCTATTGGATATTGGATATTTTGGCTATTACATTAGAAGACTGAATTCTATGTAAATTTTTCTTCCTCATTCACCTATTTATTGGTTCATTTTAGTTATTATATAATATTAGGGTTCTTTTAAAAGTAATTATACAGGGATGAAATATAACTTGCTCCAATTCAGTCCCTAATAATTCCCCTTTCCCTTTTCTCCTCCCTCCTCCTCTTCCCTTTCATCTACTCTAGTGATTTTTCTTCTATTTATTTAGTTTCTAGCACATTACAAATATACATAAAAGTGACATTGATTGTAATATATTCACATATATACATAGGAAATTTTGGTCTCCTTCTTCCTGTCCCTCCTTCCTTTCCATCAATCCCCTTCCTCTACTCCACTGATCGCTCTTCCATTTTCATGGAATCTCCCCTTTTTCTTTTTTTTTTTTTTTTCCCATTTTTGTTCTAGCTTCCACACATCAAAGAATGTATTTAACATTTGGCTTTCTGGGTTTGACTTATTTCACTTAGCATGGTATTCTCCAGTTCTATCCATTTACCAATAAATGTCATAATTTAATTCTTCATTATGACTCATTTTCTTTATCCATTTATCTGTTGATGGGCACCCACAATATATAAGGAACTCAAAAAACACCAAACCATCAAATAATCTAATTAATAATGGCAAAAGAGCTACAAGATACTTTTCAAAAGAAGAAATGCAAATGTTCAACAAATATATGAAAATATGTTCAACATCTCTAATAATCAAGGAAATGCAAATCAAAACTACATTGAGATTTCACCTCATTCCCATCAGAATGAAATTATAAGAATATAAATAATAGACTGGGCCCAGTGGTGCAAGCCTGTAATCCCGTGGCTTGGAAGGCTGAGGTAGGAGGATGGTGAGTTCAAAGCCAGCCTCAGCAAAAGTGAGGTGCTAAGCAATTCAGTGAGATCCTCTCCCTAATAAAAATACAAAATAGGGCTGGAGATGTGGATCAGTGGTCAAATGCCCCTAAGTTCAATCCCCAGTACCAAAATAATAAATGTTGGCAAGGATATTGCAGGAAAAGGTACATTCATACGTTGTTGGTGAGACTGCAAGTTAGTACAACCATTCTAGAATACAATGTGCAGACTACTCAACACCCTAGGAATGGAGCCACCAAATGAGCCATCTGTCCCAAGCCTTGGTATGTATTAAAAAAAATCTAAAATCAGCATACTATGGAAATTATTATACTATGGGGATGCAGCTACATCAGTGTTTACAGCAGTACAATTCACAATAACCAAACTTTATAACTGATTTATGTAAATCTTGTATTTATCAGGCTGTCACCATATTTAGGTTTAACATTCAGATCCTGGTCATCCCTCCAATGAAAATTCAGTTTTCAGAGTCTTTTATTACATTTTGGATGGCTTTGGGACATTTTCAGTGCTTCTGGGGTTTTCATTTGTCCCTGTTGAAGCTGCATGGAAGGGCAGAAGTTCTAGGCCACATGTTGTTTTTTTATGAGAGGAGTTGGGAGCAGTGAATGAATCATTGCTTTGAATTGTGATAGACAACAGATACCCTCCTTATGAATTTGTGATGTGAAGGTGCTGAGAAAACTGCCCATTTGGGGTGACCCCTGTTGAGAGGAAAATTTCTGTGCTTGTCATGGAATTTATTGATTCAATAGCCTTGGATTCAAATGCCAGCTGCCTGGAGGTAGAAGAGATATGTATGGTCACAAACAGATAAGCTTTTAATTGGGCTTTCCTGCTCACACCTTCGTTTTTGTTTTTCTTGAGTTAGCTTTCGCACAATAAATCCTTTTAATAAACTGATATAAAAAACATAGCCTGTTCGAGGCCAATCTCTTTCCTACCAGGAGTTTGGTTGGTCCACCGAGTTCCTCTTTCTCTATATTTTGTGTTTGTCTTATTTCCAATCATTTCACCCACCCCATTTAGAGAACTGAGGAAACATTTCACAGGTTTGCAACAGAAAGAATGGAGATGTCCCTGGCTGGGTACTCGTCATGGGATTTCTTCCTGCCCTTAGTGATGGAAAGCACTTTCAGGACTGTGTGCTTATGATAGCAAGATCTCTGCTGACCATGTTCAACATCGTTTCCAGAGTTTCTAAGAATGTTGAAGGGATTTTTAGCCAAAGACTAATAATCTTTCCAGGTTTGTGCAATTATTCTGGCAGAATCTCTCTTGTTGGTGCTACCTAGCCAAACAAACAATATGTTTTGGTGTGCAAAGGAATTTCACATTCTCAGAGACAAAGGGTCTTTGTAGATGAGGCTGTTTCTTATTATAGGGAACCCTTGCTGGCATGGGTTGGTTACCCCAACATATTGAAGTACATGAGGAGAGTATCAGGCACTGCCAAAAAACAGAGCATTTTTCTGCTTTCATGGTAATATGGTTCTTAATCGATATTTCTTGACAGTGGTACTCTTATAACCTGAAGTTATATAAGAGTAACTACTATTTGATCCAGGAAAGGAATTAACTATTTGGACTCGCCTTCTTTTGCTGGTTTTGGGTAGCTTACTCCTGTTGGATGCTGAGAAATTTTGCATTTAAGACACCCAGCTGTTGTGCTATTTCTTTAGTCCTTGGTCCCAAAGCACTTAACTTTTCTCTTAATATATTTTAGCATTTTCACTGAGTTGACTTTTATCATTTCCAGGGTTTATATTTGTACTTAGTGGAGAGGAGCAGAAAAAAATATGTGCACCATTCATCTGGATTGGAAGCCTTATCTTCTGGCATTTAGTATTTCTGTAACATAATTCATATGCATACCTCTATAAAAAAAAGTTGGAATTTCTTTTACTTTTCATTTTTTTTAAATTTAATATTGTTGCTGTATATTGTAAATGGTAAATATATCTATTGCAACATATTGTGATTAATAATATGTTTGCGGGCTGGGGATATAGCTCAGTTGGTAGAGTGCCTGCCTCATAAGCACAAAACCCTGGGTTCTAATCCCCAGCACCACACACACACACACACACACACACACACAAAAAAAAAAATAATAATATATGTTTGCACTATATTCTATCATATGCACAGAATTTTTATTCTTTCCTTGTTTTCCATATTTCTTTTTTCCCATTTTTGCTTTTAAAATATAGATTGAAATTTTAGGTTAGTGTTCTCAGTTCATATATCCCCTTGTTCTGATTTTATACTTCTATCCTCTAATCCTTTCTTTAAGTGGTTACTGATGAAATTTTACCATGCATACCATGATTACCATATAAAATAATATTTTTCTTTGTTTTTTTCCTGGAAATTAAAAAATATGTAAATATTTTACTTTGGTTTACACCAGAATTTTATCCCACTCAAACTCCCAATTCGACACTATTATTGTTGCATTATTATAGGAATTTGTTTTGTCTATACAGTTATTTCCTCTGTGTGTTTGTTGCTACATATTTGTTGGTAGGCCTGGTATTGTAATTGACTATTAAGATGAGAATTTGGAGATATGATCTTGATAAAAGTGGACAACAATAAGGGTAAACAGTGACATTCCGGTCATTTGTTTCTGTTTATTGGTGCATATAGGAATGGCAATATTATGATAATAAAAATCACTTCTCTGGTTATTCTTTTCCAGTCTTGTGCATGTTCATACTTTTGCCAACACTAACCCATAAGAATACAGGCAGAGAGGTTCTGAGAAATGCACTATTTCTGCTTAATTAAGTTGACACAAATGTAATCCAGCACACATTATGCTTTATGTCTATTTATTCTGGGTTTTTTAGAGAGAAGGGGGTGAAAGCAGAGGATGAAGAAGTTTTCTTTCTTTCCTATGAGGGAAATAGTGCAATTCCAATTATATTTCATAAGGTTTTTAATTGTTTTAAAGCTGGGGTTTCTTTAGTTTACCATAGTGCCAAAAAGAAGTGCTGTCTGATAATCTTTATATTTTCTGTCACTTTAGTACTTTCATTGTAAAAATCATGTATTTTTTTGAAATTAGATTCAATACTTTTCTTAAGTAGAAAAATATTTAGAGCAATGACAGAGTATTTGACATTAAATGATTTTTAGTTTAAAATGGATAATATATTAGTCTTTGAATATATATATATAACACTCCCCAGATTCCAAGTTTTTATATTTTACCAATATAAGTTTTCAGAGTGGCTACGTATTGCATCTTCTAGAATCTTTAATGTTTGATATTCTCAAGGGAAAGGATAAGAAGATCCTTAGGAATATTTAACAGCAGATGAAGTTCACTGATGAATGATACTTTGTTGTTTTGGGAAAATGGTCATAGAGTTTTCAACGCAAAATTTGGGGAAACTTGATTACATATTACATTAGAAGATGAAATGAAATGTCACATCTGCTTTATCTTTTGCAAAGAGATAAGAATAAAGTGCTCCCCCAAATTCCTAACATTATTTGGCTGTCTCAAATTTGTTTCAACATCTGGCTTGCTCCCTCTGGAAATTATTAGAGGATTAAGTGATTCCTTTTCACTGGATTGAGAGGGAGGCTTGTATTTTCACTCATCAGGCCTGCCACAATAAGGTCATGTACTACCATTTCCACTTAATATGTAACATTGTACAGAATAATTCTGTATTGCTTTGTTATTCTTGTAGACCTCTTTAAAATTTTCAAACTAAATTTGAATGTTAGAGTTACTACAATTTTAAAATGTGTCCTTAAAATTTAAATCCACTCAATTTAATTAACTTTATAAATTATACATCAAAGAGACATTTAGCACCTGAGTTTTCTTTAAATAAAAAATGTATGCAGTACTTGTTTTTGTTTCTAATGAAATTTCACCTCACATCTGATGGTAACAAAAGTATCTTCAGTATTGACTATAGGAAAATATGGAAATAGGACATGTTCTTCAGACGTGCTAAACTTTTCTATCTGGCATTTTTTACCTATATTTTCCCTGAAGCATCTTCACAGAAATATTCTTTAAGGAAAATACATCATGCTCATTATCGTTGGGAAATTATATCTCCTCTTCTGACATTCAGTGTTCTGTGGTAATTGTGTTACTTTTGGTGACAAATTTGCATTTTATACAATACTTAATTTTTTTAATGTATTTCAGTAATTTTTATTGTAAAAATTTTATATTTTGTAAAATTACAATATTTTACTTGAGTAGGAAAATATATAGAGCAATGACATATTTTGACTTTAAATGATTTTAACTTAAAATGATTAATATAATACCCTTTGAATCAATCTAATACTCTCCAGAGGCCATGTTTTTTTTATATCTTAAAAATATAAGTCCTTGGAGTTTATTTAAAACACAAATGTTACTAGTGATGGGAAAATTAGGCACCATAAAAACAGACTTACTCTTTTTGGAGGCATTATACATATTCCATGTATGAATTTTATTTGTCTTTAATGTCACAAAATTTGTTATTTGTTTATCTAATTTTTGAATGTTGTTGACTTTCCTTTGGAGAAACATTTTGTCTTTAATATAACACATAGTAATAGACATATTTTTGAAATAATAAACTTTCATATTTAAGAGAAAAATTTTATGCATGTCTAATATATGTGCATATTATGCATATATACATATATACATGCATATAATGCAGTTATGAGTATGTGCCTCTAAAGGTATGTATATTATAAAAGAATTAAAGAATTTAATAAAATTCAAAAACATCTTTGCTTTGTCTTTAAATAATGGCTTCAAAATTTTATTGCCTTTACTAAAAGGTTTAAAAGAGAAATGTGCTGAATTATTTCAACTATTTTTGTAACTTTCATGAATTAAAGGATAATTAATGAATCCATATTGATCCAAAGAGGAAAAGTTGATCGTTAGCTTACTTTCTACAATATAATTTTTATTTTGAGTAATCTTCTTCCACTTAAAGAAATTAATGGTCACTCTTTGCAGATTATAAGATATAATATATAGGAAACACCAAAGATTTCACTAAAACCTATTAGAACTAGTAAATGAATTAATCAACATTATAGGATACAAAAATCAACCTAAAAAATCAATAGCAAGGATTTGGAAGATGGTGAATTAGAGGAAGAGTGGACTTTTCAGTTGCTACATGGCTCCAGATTTAAGCAGCAGGAGCATCTTTTCTCAGCAAGGGGAATAACTGAAGGAATTCATTGAAATTTAGCATTGGCAAGTAAAATAATCATAGAGACACATAAATTCAGAAGATTTGAATATAGAACAAGAAATAATATGTTAGAGATATACCAGCTATTTTGGCAGGAATAGAGACATTAATGGAGAGGTAACACAGGAAGAAAGAGAGAAAAGCACTGCAAATAAATTTAACATAGGAGAATTTGTGGAACAGGCTGATTTTAACTGACCTAGAGACAGCATAGTTAGCTAATGATTAAAAGTGCTTCAGGGTCAGGATGTGGTAGGGCATGACTGTAATCCCAGTGACTCAGAAGGTTGAGGCAGGAGGATCGGAATTTCAAAGCCAGCCTCAGCAATTTAGCAAGACATAAACAACTTAGTCAAGACCCTGTCTCAAAATAAAAATAATTGAATAATTTAAAAGGGCTGCAGATGTGACCCTGTATTTAAGTGCCCCTGGGTTTAATCTCTAGTATCAAAAAGAAAAAAAAAAAAAGAAAGAAAGAAGGAGGAGGAGGGTTGAAGGGGAGGAGGAGGAGGAAGTGAGGGAGGAAGAGGAGAAAGTTTTTGAAAAGTGTTTCCAAATTCTTAGCTGATGAGCAGAGTTGAGGCAGGAAGTATTTGAAAGTAGTCCTTGGCAACTTTTAATGGCAGATCAGGGGTTCATAAAAAGTGTTACCAGACTGTCCCAGCAAACACCTGCCATGGGGGTCCAGTGCAACCAAAACAGACACAGGAGGAATTGTGCCCAGGGTCATCCAGGTTAGGGATACTGAAGGGAGAGAGGCTTAGCTTTCTCTTTGTTTCTGGTGGCTTATGTAACCTCCTGGGAAGAGGCCAGAAGCTGATCAAGCTGGAAAGTCCGCATTCTAGGTTTGATCCTGGGAATTCTATATTCGTGATGGTGGAATATGTTAGACATGTGGAGGAATATCTCCCCAACCCCATGAGTAGAATTTTGGGGAGGTAACTGAGATCCAGATATCCAGAAGAGACTGACATCGACTCAGCAAAAGAGGGTGTTAATATAATCTCTCTGGAATAATATCCCCAACAAAGTTCCTAGTTTGTCCTACCTTACATTGTAAGATGGAAAACTAGAGAGCTACTAGAACCCTATTCTGCACCAGCTATCAGTTTGGTGAGAAACACAGCCCTTGATCTAAGGGGATCATAGTCCAAAAAGAAATGAAAAAGGGCACAACAGAATAGGCAATGTATTATCAATTTGTGTTAATAGTTTTGACCGCTTCATTGGTAAAAATCACTTCATTTTTCATTGATTGTGTGTCTATGTGTGTGTGTACACATGTATGTGTACTCTTGCACTGACTGTTTTGAGGGTATGCTTGTGTGTGTGTCTGTGTGTATGATATATATATCATTAAATATTGTTTAGTTTTATCATGTATCTTTCATGCTTTTGTTATTTAGCATGTTGTTTTGACTTTGGAGGGGTAAGGTTTTGTGGTTTTTTTGGTTAGATTTTTGAGAGTTTTCATTTGATTTTGTATTTGTTCTTAACTTTGATTTTATTATTTGATACACTTTTTCCCTTTCGGCCTCCTCTAATAAACAATTTCTCTTGTTCTCTCTCTCTCTATTCATTATTGTTTTATTTATTTTTACTCCTCCTTCTTTATTGTTATCAACTGCTTCCATTCACTTGTTTCCCATCTGTTCACTTTTTAATTATTTCAGAATTTCTCTTGCCTTCCTACTTCACTTTCTTTTCTCGTAAAAAACTATAATTTTACTTTCTTTGAGATCTAGTTTATATAATTCCTTCCCCCATCATTCATTTTGTTGTTGTTATTAATACAGTAAACCTAATATTTGACTCTTGCTGTTTAATGCCAGATACAGCTCATGAATTTTTTTGATGTTAATGAGGTTAAATGATGACCCCGCCTTTCATCTTTGTGTGACAGTGTTATAGATGTCATAGTAGGCACCAAGCATTTATATTAACGGCTGTATATTGTTGGCTACTATTATTGCTATTACTTGCTCCATTATTGCTATTACTTGCTCCCTTTCTTCTAAGAGGAGCTGGGAGGTAATCAGGAAACTATTTAATTACACAGGACAGAAACCCTGCTGTGAGCTGCACCCATAACTCATCCTATAGCAAACCTCTCTCCATGTACGATCAAATCCCACTCAAGCTCCAAAAACACTTTCATATGTGGAATATAGGAAACAAAATCCCCAAGCAAAGGACCAGAATCGAGGTAGGAACAGCAGGGAAACCTCAGGTACCAACTGTGAACATCAACTTACATGGCAAAAACAAAGAGATGTACCAAGATAATAGCTCAGAGGAACCCATAGTATTGCAGCAGCTTTCCAAGACTGAATTAAATCAGAAGTTCTACAGTAACAAACTGAGTGGCACTGGAGGTTGAAGTTAACACTCTGATTACACTGAGCCTAGGTGCTGAAGCTAAAGATACAAACAACATGGGACTTATTACAGGAAACATAATTGCATACCAAAGGATGCACACATAAAATAATTGGAATCTATCTGAACAAATGTGTAAATCCAAGATTTCTGAAAATATAAGGAAGCAGGCAAACAAATAGTTCCCCCAAATTATAATTCACCAAGAATGGAACTCACAGGTAAGGGATGAAATTTCAGAAAAAGACTATAACGACATTATTAAAATATTCAGTGAGCTAAAAAATGATCAAAGAAATGTACTGAGAGCAAATACAGGAAGTGATAGATCATTTCATTAAAGAAATAGAGTTATTAAATGAAACAAATCAGAACTATTGGAAATGAAAGACTCAAAGGATAAAATAAAAATTTCACTTAATAGTATCACAAACAGATTATGTAGAAAACAGAGCTTCAGGCCTTGAAGACAGACCTTTCAACCTTATACACAGGGTACATGAAATTGAATACTAAGAATCCAATAAAGTGGGGGAAAGATCATGATCAGAATATACAAGAATTCCTGGACTCACAATAGAAGATAAAAAGAGCTGGGACTTTAGCTTACTGGTAAAGCTTACCTGAATTGAATCCCCAGTACAAAAAAAAAAAAAAAAAAAAACCATGGCATTCTTGAAAGAACTACCAAAAAATGCAATAAAAAAATTTATGTGAAATTTATAAAGCCAAATAGCCAAGGTCATCTTGACTAAAAATGCATCTACAACTACAAAAAGAAAAAAAAAAAGAATAAAGCAGGATAAATTACATTACCTGACTTTAAAAAGTATGCTACAAAGTCATATAAATCAAAACACCCTGGTATTGAGATAAGTACAGTCACATGGAACAATGGAATACAACAGATATCTTAGAAATAAGCCCATACACATACAGTCTACTGTTTTTAGAAATAGGCAGTAAAAAAATGCATTGTAGAAAGGAGAGTCTTTGCGATAAATGGTGTTGGGACAATTGGATATACACATGCAAAAGAAAGAAAGCAGACCTCTCACCAGGTTATAAAAATAAATTCAAGCTTCCCCGCATGCCGAGAACAGACCTGCTCCAGTGGGTGGGCAGACCCAGCCAGGAGGAGCCCAGAAGACCAGTCACTTGACCTTCCCCTCAGGCCCAAGCACCACATAATCAAGCACCTCTCAGGCAACAGACTACTGAAAAATAGGAGGATTGAACAGTACAGTATAATTTTATTGCAGAACTTTTTTTGAATAGTATTATGAATATTTCTATTATACCTACTATATTTCCAGTTTTTTTCTTTTATTAGTATTTCTATCACTCTATCGTCCTCTTATTTATCTGTTTTCTTGGAGACTCTCTATTTACTCATGCTGACAACCTATTTCTTTTAATCCCGCCTTCACTATTCCTACGACACAGTACCTGTATAGACTCACTTCCTATCTCATTAACGATATATTCTACACCTCTCCTCATCCTCTTTTTCCACCATTTGAAATTGTGGTCCATATTGCAAACCTATTGGTTTTGCTGTAGATAATAAGGTGAACCCATCTCTGTATATTATGACAACAGTTAATATCTAAATAGGGTATATATGGATTAAGGACGCATTGTTTATATGGTGTGTTGCTAATATTAATCTCTTCAAGGTGAGGTATTGGAAATCTGCAGGGACACGATAAGTCTTTAAAGGGAAACTACAATGCCTCTGATTCGCACTGCTAGAGGGGAAGATACATGAGCAACATGAGAAAACAAGGGAAGAAAGTGTCCCAAACAAACCCAGATGCTATATCAGTACAACCCAATGACAACATGGTAGAAGGAATGTCAGAAAGGGAATTCAGAATGTACATAATTAAAATGATCCAAGAAGGGAACAATGTGACGAGAGAACAAATGGAGGCTATGAAAAATCAGCTAAAAGAGCAATTGCAGGAAGCAAAAAATCATTTCAATAAAAAGAAATTCTGGAAAAGAAAAAAACAGAAATCTTTGAAATGAAGGAAACAATAAACCAAATTAAAAACTCAATAGAAAGCATAACTAACAGACTAGATCACTTGGAAGACAGAACCTCAGACAATGAAGACAAAATATTTAATCTTGAAAACAAAGTCAAGGGTCAGATGGATTCTCAGCTGAGTTCTAGAAGCCCTTCAAAGAAGGACTCATTCTAATACTCCTCAAAGTATTCCATGAGATAGAAAAGGAGGGAACACTTCCAGACTCATTCTATGAATCTAATAACACCCTGATACCAAAACCAGACAAAGACACATCAAGAAAAGAAAATTTGAGACCAATATCCCTAATGAACATAGATGCAAAAATTCTTAACAAAATTTTAGCAAATCACATACAAAAACATATTAAAAAGATAGTGCACCATGAGCAAGTGGGTTTCATCCCAGGGATGCAAGGTTGGTTCAACATCCAGAAATCTATAAATGTAATTCACCACATCAACAGGCTTAAAGTTAAGAACCACATGATTATTTTAATAGATGCAGAAAAAGCATTTGATAAAATATAGCACCCCTTCATGCTCAAAACACTAGAAAAAATAGGGATAGTAGGAACATACCTCAACATTGTAGAGGCTATCTATGCTAAACCCATGGCCAACATCATTCCAAATGGAGAAAAATGGAAAGCATTCCCTCTAAAAACTGGAAAAAGGCAGGGATACCCTCTTTCGCCGCTTCTATTCAACATGGTCCTTGAAATTCTAGCCAGCGCAATTAGAAAGACTAAAGAAATTAAAGGGACTCGAATAGGAAAAGAAGAACTTAAACAATCACTATTTGCAGATGATATGATTCTATATTTAGAGGAATCGAGAAATTCCACCAGAAAACTTCTAGAACTCATAAATGAATTCAGTAAAGTAGCAGGATATAAAATCAACACTCATAAATCTAATGCATTCTCATTCATAAGTGATGAAT